>CM031233.1:155665938-155690938 GCA_018340775.1 Taxus wallichiana var. yunnanensis
CCTTCAAGTATCTTTTCACTCTCTCAAGTCTCTTATCACTCCCTAAATTCTCTTATCACTCCCTTGTCTAAAACATACAAAGATAAGCAAGAAATATCCCTTATCTTCACAAGGTTTAACACCCAACCAAAAATACCTTCAAATACACATACAAAACTCTTATCCCTCCCTTTAATTCCCTCATTTTACTTCTCCCCATGCCATCGTTAAGGTCATACTACTCAAAAAAAAAAAACACATACATTCATTCATTTTACAATACAACACACAACAAGTAAAATAAAATGCAATGATATAGAATCTACCTTGTCATTTTAAGAACCTTTAATCTTCAACAAAAAACTTCAAGCTTCTTCAAAGTTCAAGCCGGTCCAAAAGCAAGCTCCCAAGTTCCAAAACAAGTATCTCAAGAAAAAATCACCAAAATATGCAAGGGTGTAACAAAACCAAGTAACCCCCCGGACTCTAAAATAACTCAAATACATATAAAAAGTTGAGAGGATGGTGAGGTGGATCCATGTAAGATGCCACATCACTTCATCTCCAATCACATCACTAAGTCAAAAACAAGGAAAAAGACTCATAAAATGGAGGGTGATTATATGAAAATTTTCATTCAACACACAAACATCCACTCCATACTTCCAAGGACAAAACTAAGAGGGTTTGTCAGAAAGTACAATTAATTTCCTCTTTTCCCTTCAAAAAATACATAATGAGGCCTAATTTTGACCCCTCACTTCATAGGTAAGGTTTGTAGGAATGTTTCAGAGGTATGGAAGAAGTTTAACTTGTTCCACAAGCCTCCAAAAGTGGGTTCTAAGTCAAAATTCGAGATTTGAAGGATGGGGTTGAGTAGAAAACTCAACAAGAAATGAAATCCATATAAATAAATAATATAACAAGGACTATTTACCATATTAAATGCCCCTTTGTAACATCTTAACTTATCATAATCAACATGATTAATTAACTAAATAAGAGCACATTAGTTAAGCAATAATAAAGTGAGATTACATTACAATAAAATAAATCACATACATAACAAAATAAATAAAAAAGAAAGAAGGAATGCAGCACACAAACCCATGGCCACATGTGAGGTCACCCCCATGGTGACCTCGTAAAAATCTCAACAAAGTAAAATTACAATACGCACGAACACAAAGTTGTCAAGGTGTCTTGTTGCAAACATCGAGATTCTTCCATGGTCAGCTCTCCACCCTTCTTGTTTATTGTGATATAGTCTCCTACAACAACCAAGTCAATACCCCTTTCACCTCAAGTCCATATCAATTACATCAAGAAATAAAAACATACATATCAACCAATTAACATCATCATATAATGTAGATAAATCATCATCAAGGTTAATAAATTCCATCAATCGTTTATAATTTCTAAGCATTACAATTCAAAAAATTTAATGAAATCAATGAGACCCTACGAATATCCCGATCATCTAAACATAATCAATACGTCAAGAATCCAAAGTTTTAGTATATAATCAAAGTAACAACACAATATCATCATCAAAAACTGAAATGCCTATCCATGTTTGCTAGAAGTCCATACAATCCACAATATGAGTGACAACATATCAATAATCAAAATGTCTATAATGTCTATCAACATGCTGAGAAAAATATAATAATAATGTCCCTATCTCTAATCAACAATAATTAAAATCATAGTAAAATAAGTGTCGAAGAGGAGTGGGCACTACATCCACTTCTCTTTAGAATTCCTCCCATGTAGTAGATGTCTCATCATACCAATACCATTGGATATGCACTTGATCAATCTCATGCCCTCGAAGACCTGTGGTCATGCGCTCTATGATGTGCACGAGATCCACACTCACCTTTCCCTGATCCTGCACATATCAAGAAGTCCAATCCAATACATGAGAAGGATCTGTAATGTATCTACAAAGAACAAAAACATTGAAAACATCGTGGAAGTAAGACAAGTTGGGTGGAAAAGCTAAGTGGTAGGCTATAGGACCAATCCACTCCAAGATCTCAAATGGACCCAAAAATCTCGGAGCTACCTTAAAGCCTTTTCCATAGAGGATGGGGTTATTATTAGGTATGATGTTAAGAAATACCTTCATGCCAACCAAAAATTTTCATTTCGTCCTCTTATGGTCTACATACTTCTTCTACCTATCATATGCCTCCTATAATATCTTCCTAATCAAAGTGACCTCTTTGCTCTATGTTCGTAACATAGTTGTTCTAAGAGCGACCATGTCTTCTAATTTGTCCCATCTCAAAGGAGTCCTGTACTCTCTACTATACAAATACTTTAAAGGCACCATGCCAATAGAACTCTTAAAGTTATTACTATATGCAAACACTACGAAATATAGATACTCTTCCCATCATGTGATGATCCATAACGTATATACGAATCATATCCTCATGTATCTGGTTCTGCTCTATCTAACCATCTATCTCTGGGTGATAAATTGTACTCAAATTGATATTTGTCCCAAGAGAAAACGCATGATGGTCTAAAAATGTGAAGTGTAAAAGGGATCGCGGTAAAAATAATCAAGCACGAAATCCCATGTAACCTCACTATCTCATCCTAGTAAACTCACGTCACTACACTAGTTGTATAAGTGGTCTTCATCAGAGAAAAATGAGTCACTTTTTTCAATTTATCCACCCCGACCATGATTACGTTGTTGTGATATCTCAACATCATTAATGAAGTCCATGGAAATGGTGTCCCACTTCCACTCAAGTATAGCATGAGGATAAATAAGATTGTTTATATTTTGATGCTTGACCTTCACCTTCTCACACTCTAAAAATTGTGACACATATCGAGCTATATCCCTCTCAAGTCCTCTTTGATAAAATAGTTTCCTTAGTGTAGTTTACATTTTGTTCACCCTTGGATGGGTTGAATAAGGTGCACAATGAGCCTATGGAATAATTTCCTATCCTAGATATCCCTCTCTAGATATATATATCTAACCTTTGTTCCTAATAATCCCATATGAATCCAAAGATATCCCCTCAAACTTCCCTTGAAAGGGTCTATGTGACTCAATCTCTGCTCTATCCGAGATGTAGAACCTCTCCCAAGGAAGTTCTTGCATGATCCTGGTCCTCAAATATGTATCCACCGATGAAGCCATAACAGGATGCCTTTGATGGCTCAAAGTGTCTGCCACCACATTCTCTTTCCCCTTCACATGCTCAATCCCAATATTATACTCCCATAAAATATTCATCCAACGCCATGTGAAGAGGTGCCATAGGCTTAAATGATATGTCTTGAGCATGAATCTCCTACCTAATACAAAATTATGGCCTTTGAACTAAAGGATATATCAATGCCACAAGATCAAGATCATGAGTTGGATAATTGAGCTTGTAATCCTTGAGTTTGTGAGTATCAAATGCAACAAAATGGATATCCTACATACATACTCCTCTTATACCGCCAATGAAGCATTTGTTCACACAAAGATGTCCGTATGAGGATCTTGTACTTCTAGGATAGGTGTTGGAGTAATCCATTCCTTCAAATTCCTTGTGGCCTGATCATAACTATGTGACCAAAAACACTTCTTCCCTCTCTGCTATAGGAAGTGATAATATGAGCAATACATGAGAAATCCCGCACAAACCTCCTATAATATCCTCGCTAATCCCATGAAGCTAAGTTCATCGGTCACATTGGTGAAACTAGCCAACCAATGACAACACTAATCTTAGAAGGATCAATTGTGATTCCTTCCCTAGAAATAATGTGACCTAGATATTGAACCTTTGACAGAAAGAACACACACTTCTCCAAGTCCCCATAAACTGCTACTCTCGTAGACAATGTAAACTTGTTGAAGGTGCTCTTTGTTCTCTTCACGCATGTATGAGTAAATTAATATTTCATCATGGAATGTGAGGAAGAAGTGGTTTAAAAATTTCCTCAATATCTCATTCATCAAACTCATGAACACTCATAAGGGAGAATTCATCAAACTCGAATGGAGAAACTATGAGCTCGTAGTGGCCATATCTCGTGTGAAAGGCTATCTTATGAATATTTACCTTCGTAATCCTCATCGATGATACCCGACTTAAGATATATCTTATAAAACATAGTATCCCCCTTCATTTGATCAAACAAATCATAATTACATGGAAGGGGGTAATGATTGTTGATCTTTACTTTGATCACTATTTATAATCAATACACAATCGCAAGGACCCATCCTCTTTCTTCAAAAAAATAATCGGTACACCCAAAGGAGATATACTAGGAAGGATTAGGGTCTTCTCAAGAAGGACCTCCAGCTTTAATTTGAGCTCATAAAGCTCATGGGTAGTCATCCTATAGGTGCACGTGAGATATAATCTTCTCTAGTGACCAAACCTATATGAAAATCTATGTCATGTGGGGGAGGTAGGCCAAGTAACTCTCTGGAAAGACATGGAAATTCCCTAAAAATGTGATGATCATCAAGTGAAGGCCCACTAGTCTGATCCTATGACTTATAGCTAACTATAATAGCATATAATTGACATCCCTTACGTGCACACCACTTCACCGCATAACAAATATATTGTGGATAAAAATAGGCCTTCTAACCCTAACTATCATTGAATCAACTCCAAAATCATCTACATAAGTGATGTTGATAACTTAGCAAATAACATACAGAAGGTTCACATGGGAGAGTAGAGTGCATTCAAAAGTGTGGGAGGATCAGAAAGGAATCACACATTGAGGACAAAGACATATTTGGGACTTATCCGTTTTCATGACAAGGAGCTATTTTTAGAGATAGCATGTGGAGCACGCAAACCGCTTAAAGACTTGTGTGACACACATTGGCTATTTTTGGAGGATCAGCTATGAAGCCATTTTCATGGGTACAAGCTAATAATAAATTTAATACTAATAGTTAACTAGAAGAAGTTTATTGTTAGCACACTTGTATGTGTGGCTATTATTGTAATGGCACATCGATAATAATAGAATGTGATCTTCTTTGGGATTAGATAAGCATTGAAGGGAAAGTCCCCACCCTTATAAATATGTAGTGAACTGTGTAGCATAGGGTGGCATGTGAGAACTGAGTTATTGTGAGGTTATGTTGCCAAATCTGATGCGCACATAGACTATGGTATTATCTATTATAATAATATTTTGTGTATTTATCATGTTTAATGTAATGGAATGTGTTGGCTGAATCAAAGTGTCAAATCCGAGTATAATTGGTTTGTGCATGCTTGATTTCATCATGGTTATCTCTTAAGTCTATTATTCTCTAGATCTAGATCTGAATATGTATTGTAGAATGATATATTATTCATAGATCTAAATGCTTTAAGTCTTCATCATGCTAACATCCTACAATAGTAACCTTAAAGAGGGGCCTGGTACCTTTTTGCATTTTAGGGTCTAGTCTAAGTGATGTGTCAGTGCGCTTGGACTTTTATCGGTGAATTCTAGGTTGCATCATTGGTTCCATTGCGAGACCTCTTTTTTAGTTGTTTTAAGGATGGTTCACGATGAAGACATATCAGTTGACCCTAGAAAGTGTTCATGAGTGGATACATGACCTAGAAGAAGAATACACACGATGGTTCAACAAAGAGAAACCGAGTTTAATGTATACATGTGGGTGGAGAAAAATTGGTATGACTATTTGTACGAGAGTTTCTTCGCTATCTTTCCAGTAAAATTGTATGAGTGGCTGATTGCTTATGCATTTAAATGGAATTAGAGGTATCACACACTTGTCTTGACAAATGAAGAATTTTAGACCCTTTATGCTTTGTTGATTTAATTTGGACTCGCACTATGGATATGTGGTTCTATGGTGTTCTAAACAGTTATATCTTAGAGTACTCAATTTCCACTTATTTGTGCCCAAAGGTAGCTGAATTCTAGTTTTTACGATATCCCAGGGGAACTTACCTATAAGGCATTCCACTGGAGATCAAGATCTTGATGGTAAATTTGAATTTGGAGAGTAAACCGATGGCTAACTAAACCCCACCATGTGTAGGGGTAGGAGCAGGTTTGGTGAAAGATGGAAGACCTAGCGGTAGAGAGGTAGAGAGAGGAAAGGTGGCTTAAGTATAATGAGGCATGTGAGAGGGAGGTAGAGAAGCAGCAGGAGGTTGCAAATAAAATGGTGTTATGGAGAAAGATAGTTTGGGAAGGAGTTGAAGTTCATGTAGAAGACGTGGAACCCGAGCATCAAGAACTCCCCATTTGGGAAAGCATGATAGGGAACCCTCCTTGGCCTCACATAGAAGCATGTCACTAGAGACTACCTGGGCCGTGGAAGCACATCTGAATCCACCTAGCAACCTTTCCCTTATGCTTGGTTTTCTAGAATTTAGTACAACAAACATCCAAAAATCTAATTCAAGCAGTGGGAGAGCAGGAGCAAGTCTTATAAGAGTCACAATGATGGAAGCACAAATGGATTTGTTGTTATATGCGAGTTCCTTTTTAGGTGTAGAATCGTATAGAATTCGGGTGCGTAGATTTTGGACTATCTTCCGGGAGTAGTAACACTTCCGCATTGTTGGGGTACAGTTCAATACTACTATTGGGACACAGGAAGTACATCTTGTTCGACCCCACCTATAGGTTTAGGATCAAGAGGTATAGGTGGCACTATCTCTCGGTGGATCTTGTGGTTCTTAAGGCGGAGGAAACACAGGAGAATCTAGACCAGTGGGCAAGGTCTGCACTAACCCTAGATAATTTACATGAAGATGTCTCTTTATCTTCTAGAGTATAGGGGTATAGAATATGCTACCTAACACATACATATGTGTGAAATACTATGGCGTGCAAAAGGAATCATGGCTTCATGTAATCCAATTTTCTACTACGTTACAAGGGCACACACACAACTGGTATAGAAAGTTTGACCTTGATCAGACTTGCGTAGACTATCCTACTTTAAAAGATGTGTTCCTTAAAGAGTTTCATATCCCTAAGTTCGAGTAGAAGAGTATAAGTGTGTTCAAATATATTAAGAAAGGAACTACCGAGAGTGTCGGAGAGTATGATTCTCATTTTAAAATGCTATTATCTAAGCTTTCTTATGATATTCATGAAATCCATCATGCACAATGATTTTTGGAGGTCTGATTACACCTTTTAAGAGGGCACTATAAAATTAAACATACACTAATCCGTGCGAGGCACTTAAATCATATTTACACATTGAGGTAGTTAGAAGTATAGAAACTTGGGTGAGCCCTTTTTAGAAGCAAAGATCGCAGCTATGGCAAAGCATTAGAGAAACTATCGAAACTCAAAAGCACATGAAACGTGCACAAGGATTTGGTGCACAAATTGTTAAGTGGAAGGTCACACAAAGGATAGTTTTCCACGTATATCAGTGTGCTCATTGTTGTTAGACTATGAGATATTCCATCTAAACCATGATGCTAGCCACTGCCCATTACTACAATGTGTGATAAGGAAGAACGTTTCATGCTCTTTGTAAAATCTATAGGTCCACGATTCATGACATGGAAGAGTGTCAGCTAATTGGTCAAATCCATGATGTTATAGATATTGGTGTATAATAGAAATGAGTTTCAGATAATTCTAACCTAAAAAATGAGCATCAAGATCCGGATCAAAATCGGGCACTCTATGATTGGAATGAAGGGCATTTTGAAGGCAATCGTGGCGAGGTCGAGGATACCATGTTGGATTTGGAGGACGAGGCCATAGTGGTGGAAGAAGCGATTTCCCTTGCGTAACATGTTATACATGCGAGATATCCGACCACTATATGTTTTAATGTCCCCAGTATATTACATGTTCTTTCTATGGAAAGAATCATAGCTATGATGAGTTCTGACCTATATGAGCATCTTAGAAATCAACATAAACAATAAAAAAAAGGTGCATGGATGGTTAGGATACAATGTGCTGTGGAGAATCAATCGATGCCCAAGTTGGAACTTGAATCGAGGCATTACACATAAATATCACCACCCGCGTTGAAGCGGTGCACACTAGATAAGCATTACAACGAAGCTTACCATCACTAAGGATGAGGTTCTACAAGAATGGTACAAAGATCATGTCTAGTAGAAGGAGGTTTATTAGGAAACCATGGAGGTACTTAGGAATCTTCAAGGTGAGATACAATATTTAAAAGAGAAATCATAGAAGATGGAGCAAAAGAAAGCATCAGAGATGGTCCAAACTGATATAGATGACTTGAGAGAAGTGTGCAAATTGTTGTGCTAGGAGAATATCATTCCACTGTTGGGGAATTGGTTAAAAGGAAATACTCACGTGCAAGTACTTAGACTAAAAGGTAGATCCTACATACAAATATTCGCCCTCATAGCCTAGATTATGACAAGGAAATAACTCCAAATATTGTTGTTGATGGGTGGCTATTAAGTAATATCTTGATTAATCTTGACACGAAAGTAAATTTTCTTACCTTAGATGCATGGGTACAAATGAGGAGACCCCATTGCAGCCATCCTTGAATGTATTGTTCATGGATAATCGACTAAGACCACTCCCATCGAGTTTCAAAAGATGCATCCATTACCATACAAGGAGCCAAGTTCACTGGATATTTTGAGGTTTTAACGCTAGCAGAGTCAGATAGCTTCCCATCTCTATTGGGGAATCCTTGGTGCTATGTAAATAATTCTAATATTTGGTTCAACAAGGGTTATATCAGTTTTGAAAACAAGGATGAAATAATTATTATCCCTTTAACAGATGGTAAATCTACACCCTATGTTGAGCCCTTGAGTGAAAAATACTTAAATAGGATTTATGTATGCGTCATCTAGGATCTAGAGATGCTTGAGCCATCTAAAGAAGGAATAATTCAGTGTGAGGATGCATAGTCTATCTATGATACTACAAGTGTTGCTTATGCTAATTGAGCTCATAGTAGTTATGAGTTAATAGGGTGCAAAGTAAAGAGCATATGTCCTAACGGAAAAAAACCATGTTATTTCAAGAGAAAAGGAATAACTTGGTACCTTGTTACAATGGAGGAACAATGGCTAGACTTGCTGCAAAGAATAAATATGCTAGCATATACACTACGCGGGACAACAACACACTGGTGGGTGGTCCACAAGGATAATCTTTTCAGATGGAATGAAATTAGGATTACTCTTGCCACTAGGTTCTACAGGAGAAATGAACATACTCATACCTGTACTTATCATGGTAATCAACATGTTCAGCACCACATTCAGAAGTGTGACAGACTGTGGATAGAGGGGCAGGAATCTTTACCACATTCGCTTTGGGTGCACAAGTTTGATTCCAGTTTACAAGGTTGTGTGCATACTTGGTATGTCTATGCTGAACTCCATAGATAAAATGGGAGTTGGTAGGATTTAATTACAGAAATGGCCCAGATGTTTGAATTCTTCTATACCAAGCCTCAGGTGGAAGAAGCATTAAAATTCATAAAGTGCTTAACTATGAGAGATAGTGCCAAGGATGAACAACTCCTTCAGATTTATTGGATGAAGAAAACTCGGGAGTGCATCTTGTTAAAGAGACAAGTGGCTAATGTAACACTACTTCAATGTGCTTTCCTTAAGAAAAAAATGAAAGATGGTCTACTTAGTGGATGACGAAGAAGTATAAGATCGGATATAAACCATTCAACGTATAGGCATGAGGTGTTGGATAATGTAGATAAGACCATTCATATCATGAACCTATGAATACAAAGGAAGTGAATATTAGATCAGATGTTGAGCCTAAAGACACCATAATTGGAGACTATTGGTGGACTACGAAGTGGAAAAAATCATAGAGATACTATGGGATTATTATGACTTATTCCCTTGAGGGTACTATGAACTTAAAGGCATGCCGGAATCATTATGGGAGATGAAGATAAATAGTAAAGAGTGTGCCACACCGATTAAAATATACCCTACGGGATATACCCCAACTTGCGTGAAAAGGTCAAAGAAGAGATTGACAGAATGTTAAAGTCTGGGATTATCAAGCCCCTCAACGAGTCATAATGGGTTAGTCAAATTGTGATCGATGTATCAAGAAGGATGGAAAAATTAGGATAAGTTTTGACTACAAGGAGTTGAATGTTGTATGTGTGACTTATCGATTTCCTATTCCATTCATTCGAGGAAATACTATATGGTGTTACAGGTGTAAAATCTATTCGTTTACAAATGGGTTATTTGGGTATCATCAGGCTAGGATTGCCCATGAGGATCGGGGAAAAGACTACTTTTAATACTGAATGGGGTAGCTTCATCTATATTGTGATGTATTTTGGTATGAAAAGTTCTCTTATCGTATTTACACGCATAGTTGTTTAAGCATTCAAGGATTTTATTCATAACTTCTTATAGGTTTATTTGGATTATAGGACAATGTATGGATTAGTTAAGGATCATTGTGACAATCTGTGCTTAATGTTTGAAAGATGTAGACAATTGAGTATATATTTGAACATCAATAAGTGCATATTTTCTACACCATTTGGGATATTGTTAGAACACATAATCTATAAGGAAGGTTTGTTGGTCGATCCCTAAGGTTGTAGTCATTACAAGCCTAAAAGAGCCTATGAATCGAGTGAGGTGCGTGGATTTTTGGTTCATATAGGATATTAGAGGAAGTTTATTAAAGGATATACCAAATTCACTACACCGTTGGAGTAGTTACTAAAAGGGAAAGGTATATTCTACTAGGGAGAACCGCAGAAGCACGCATTTGAGACATTAAAGGAGAAACTTAATACCGCGCCTATTCTACGTTTTCCTTCATGGGACCAGCAATTTCATGTACATGTGGACACCTCTGGCACAGCCATTGGCACAATATTTGCTCCGCCTACAGAAGGTATTATAGATCATCCTATTTCTTTTACTAGTAGAAAGATGACTCCTGCAGAACACAACTACACAACTATAGAACATGAAGCTTTGCCAATGATCTATATGCTAAATAAACCACTAGCTACACCATTTGTGTTGTATATATATCACATGGCATTGAAGTATTTGGTAAGAAAACCCATTTTATAGGGGCACATATACGCATGGGTAATCTTATTTCAGAATTTGATTTCACATTTGTGTTAAAACTAGGAAAATTAATTCTAGAGCACACGATTTATCAGAATACAATCATGAGAAGAAGCATGGGACATTGAAGATACCATGCCACGATGCACTGATTATATCGGTTACAACGAGCTTCATCAAAATTAGAGGGAATTGTTTCCTTTCTAGAAATAGGCATGACACGGATGGAATGAAATCCTTAGAAAAGAAACAACTTTCTATACACGCAACACCCTATATGTTAATTAGCGGTGACCTATACAAGTTAGGCTAGGATGAATTATTATTTCTTTGCGTCTTTGGAACATAAGCACACATATATCATGGAGGAAGCTCATTTTGGTATTACATGTGGCCACTATGTAGGTGAAACCATTGTGTGTAAGATTCTACTTGTTGGATTATGGTGGGAGACCCTGTATAAAGATTATAAGGATTATTACAAAGCTTGTGATCATTTTCAACGTCTAGGCAAACTAGGAAAATGAGATGAGATCCCATTAAGGCCTCTTCCTAGTGCAAATCCATTTGAGAAATGTGCTATATATTTTGTGGTTCGTATTTTGCTAGCCATGCGTAGAATTGGATTGTGCTATATCATAACTTGCACAGATTATCTAACAAGGTGGGTAGAAGCAACACCTACAAAGGATTGCATAGTGGCTACAACAACTAGGTTTATATGGGAAAATGTTATTACACGGTATGGATATCCTTTAAGTTTGACCAGTGATAGGGGCACACACTTTTTGAATGAGACAATCAAAATTTTATTGGATGAATTTATGATTGCACACCATAATACTACACCATATCATCCTTAGGAAAATGGGACTGCTAAGGCTTTCAACAAAATTTTGAGCAGACATTGACAAAAATATGTGATGTTGGAAGAAAGGATTGGGATCACAAAGTATATGCAGTACTTTGGGCATATCGAACAACATATAAAAGTTTAAACAAAATCGCACCATTTCAGTTAGTGTTTGGCATAAAAGTAGTTCTTCCTATAGAATTCATGTTACCATCTTTGTGTATTGCATGCATTAGAGGTCTAGTTGATGAGTAAGCATTAGAATAATGGATTGAAAAGTTAATCAAGTTAGATGAGTGAGAAATATCATGTTGGATTCAAAAACAAGAGAAGGCCAGGAAAAATCATGGCATGATAGGCACATCAGGGATAAAAATATTGAGATAGGATAGATGGTGCTCCTTTATGATTCTAAATTTTTACGCCATCCAAGTAAACTCAAAGTACATTAGTTGGGGTCATATGTTATCACTCACATACTTGAAATAGGTGCTTTTCAATTAGAGGCACTTGATGGAATATGGTTACTGGATACTTCAACAGGAGTAGGATGAAGCCCTACCATTAATAAGTTTTCTTGGTTTTTGTAATAAGGTAGTATTTCCATTTAGATTATATTTTCAATTGTGCATTTCCTTAATGTGTTTCCTTCCTTGTCGCTATGATTTTTCAATTTAGTTGGTGTTTTTGTGTAATAAGCACATTTATGCGCGAAGCTAATTATTGCTTGGAAAAATTTTATGTGCGAGAGGATTACACATACCCTTAGTGTGGGGTGGTTATTGTTATCTAAGTACACATGATGAAAATAAGTACACATGAAAGGAACTAACTACTACGGGTGTTATTCAAGTTGGAAAATTGAAAGAAAAAAAGATTGCTTCTAGAAATGAGGACCATAGGTGGAGGTAAATGAAGAAACAAGTATAACATGAGGTAAGAAGAGGCCATGGGAACTACCAAAAGAAGTCACAATGATGAGGTACTTAGGTGCATGGAGGAATGCTGAAGAGAAGTCTATGGCTAGAAGGTTATAGCTTGGGCGCAAAGATGTACCATGCGGAAGGAACGAAAATGGTCGATTAATGAGAGGATTTTTGGTAGGTGGAGGAGCAATAAATGTACTAAATTTTTGAAAATATATATAAGGATAGGATGTGAGTTCATTTTTTCCATTGCAATTAAGAGAATTTGAAAATACCGAAGTGTGAATGAGTCGAGAAATCATGTTGAGGTGCAAAGAGTGTTAAATCAGACATGGAGAGAAGGTTTATGTGTAGGAGAAGCTTGTGTTCCCATAGGTGAAGAGTTTGAATGAAGAAGACACATTACAAACAAGCTATGAAACAAAAATTCCACTAGGGCATAGATATTTGAACTAGGGTTTCAACTTGCTTGATTATAGATGGAAGAAAAGAGATATTTTTTAGATGGCACTGAAGAGAGCAACCATAGCAGAAGTAAAAGGGAAGAAGATGGTCAAAGTGGAAGAAGGAATTTCTCCGGAGAGTAATTTCTCAAAAATGTAATATCCATAGGCATGATCATGGGACAAGAATGGGATTCCCACATTTTTCAATTTAAAATTAGTGATTACAACCATCGAACATCAGATAATAAGAAGGATCTTGATGCATTGTTGATCATCAAAATGAACAAATGCACAATAGAAGATATGCTAGTGTACAATGACACTCATGAGAAGATACTAATGAAGATTGGAGTCTACCAGTTGTAAGATCTACCATACTTTTGGAAGTATGAACCATTGTATCGATGGTTGATGATCGATTCCATGAGTACTTCTTCTACTTCGTTAGATGGAGGGTTAGAATCACAACTGCCTTGATTTCAACAGTGATAGGACTAAGGGCCTCAAGAGTGGATCTAGAGAGTAATTTAATTGATAAGGCCACAATACTGGAGACAAAGAAGGAGCTGGGGTATACCAAAGGTCCACATGGCATGAACATTGACAAATTGAATAAGTACTTACTAGCATAGGTAGTTGCACATCTTGTAACAAAGTTGAATGACCAAGAAAGGTGGTCGCAGGTAAACACAATGTGGTTGCACATTGCAAAGAAGATGTCTCAAGGAGTGATCTACAATATCATGGATCACATAACAAAGACAATCATTAAAGAAGCACGGACATGTGACAGAATAAGTTTTGGCACTATTTTATTATCTTTGGTGTTTATGGAGATTGGAGTGCCCGATGGGCCAAAGGAGAAGATTTGGGAGTACCCCACGAAACACAAATATATGGCAGAAATATTTCAAAAGAACTTGTACGAAGGATCAATGATCAGACCATTCAAGTAGAGGGAGGAGAATTGGTATGATAGGCTTAGTGTAGCATTCAAAGAAGAGTGGCGCATACCCAAGGAGTTTCCTTTAGTGGTGGGTAAGGCAAATGACAGGTTTGTAGTCAACCAGCATTTTTACATCACGTGATTTAAGATGAAGGACGGGGTTGGGTGTCCATGGTGCAAACTTCCATATGCCTTCATAGCAAGATATTTCTAGGCATTAGTTCAACGGTTTTCAGATGCATACCACCTAACCTTCAATGCAAACAAGGTAGATTCGTGACTACCACACTCTGAGAAAGAAATATTTATATCTAGGGTAGAATGCCTACATTGAGAGGTTTATCTTAGATATTATAAGAATGAATCTGTAAGCTTAACACTTGGGGACACTGGAGTATCACTTGTGTACCTTCAACTCAAGCCCAAACTAGAGAACATCAATAATGTGGAGAATGAGTTCGCACTCCCAGGGACGCGAAAAGGTAAGCATACAATGGAAAATGTTACATCACCTAAACCCACAGAGACAATACAAGTGGATAATGAAGAAGAGGAGCATGAAGATAGTGATGGTTTGGAGCACAAAGGCAAGAGGTAGCCTCCAAATAGGGAAGAATCTAAGCGCGTGACTACTCCACTCCAGACACAATAGGAGATGATGAGGACCTAGATGTGGTACAAGAAGAGTGCGGCTTCAAAATATTATTTAGGAGGACAAGGACCCAAGGTGCTCCTCCATAATCGTCATGTGAGATCACCTCGACTCTCTCCACAAAAGGAGACAACTAAGAAAATAAGAAGGAATTTGAAGTTGAGTGAGGAGGTAAAAGAGTCTGAGGAAAGCATGCCCAATTCCCCTACACCTCCAGAGAACATGGAAGAACAAAAGGATGAAGAAATGAAGGATGGAGAAGAGGGAGAAAAGGAGGCAGATGAGACAGTGGATCGAGACTGCTCAGTGGTACAACAAAATAAGCTCTAAATCTTGAAGCCCAAGTTCCTAAGGGGCCAAGATCGAAAATAACAAGTGGAGAATATGTTCCACTAGTCATGGGCTATACTGAGGACACAGGTAAAATTTTTCGTGCCCATTTTCAGAGCATAATGACACAAAAGGATTTGTATGGCTAGGAGCTAATGGATGAAGATATGGCAACCATGTGCACAAGGAAGCAACTTTCATGGTCGATGCACATACACATGGATGAAATGAAATTTGATGTATGTGAAGAGTCATGTGTATCAAGGAGGTTGAAGAAGACACCTCGGAGTTAGACACATAATGACAAAGCCTACTATTATGTCAGATGAGCAAGTGAGAAATGCATTGGTATAAGTCTCAACAAATGTGGCATGGTGAAATATGGATAAGGCTGCAACAATTAGGGCACTAAGAGAAGAGATCAAGACTAAGGATGCAAAAATAGCTCGCTAAAAGTAAGAAAAACTAGGCACAAAAGAAGAACGTTGTTTTCATTAATATGGCAGAGGAATTTGGGGACAATATAATGAAAGCAAAGCTGCACTTAGAGCCAAAGGTACCCAAAATTTTTCCTTCGAAAGTTCATTATGTAAGTACCTTGGTGGACTTAGTGCTTGAAGATGAACCTCTATGCATGTCAAAACCAAAGGATCCAACATAGAAAGCAGAGTGAGAAAAGGCTTTGATGATCGAAAGATTACATCATACACGGGGTTACTTCCATTGGGATGTGGAGCTGTTTTTGGTCTTCTTGAATCAGTGTTGAAGTGCTAGAGCTTGAATGGTTAAGTTTGGAGACTTCAGGAGCATTCTACAGTCATTTGTTGTGACATTGTTGTTAACATGTTAATTGGCTGTTAACATTGGGACTGTTTTTCTAGCCGTGGGAAGTTGAAATATCGTGACTTTCAATCTTCTAGGGTTAGATTTATGGCTTCTTAGAAGGATTTTAATCCTATAAATAGAGGTGTTAGGGTATCTTGAAGATATCTTGAGTGTTCAAGAGGTCTTGAGTCTTAATGATCAAGAGGTGATCAAGAGTGATCAAGGTTATGCAATTGGGTGTCAATTGTGGTTTAGATGTGGTTTAGCATCTTTGGAATTCTGTTGTGAGTTCATAACTGAGAGAAGACTGTGAGAGTTGTTTTACTCTTGTTGATAATAAAATATGAGAAAGTTCTTGGTGGACGTAGCCCACATTGGGTGAACCACATTAAATCTTGTCTTGTCTTCTTTTGTACATTATTCATTTATG
This sequence comes from Taxus wallichiana var. yunnanensis, assembly GCA_018340775.1. Classification (NCBI taxonomy): domain Eukaryota; kingdom Viridiplantae; phylum Streptophyta; class Pinopsida; order Cupressales; family Taxaceae; genus Taxus; species Taxus wallichiana. The sequence goes on from CM031233.1 coordinate 155,682,404, forward strand.
TTGTTATATTTTTACAAGTATAATTATGTTATATAGTTTCCTACTTTTGTGGTCGAGGAATTGTTTCACACATTTGTTCTCTAATTCCTAACAATTGGTATCGAGCTTTGGTGGTTTTTTTGCTGAAGCTATAAATCACATATAAAGTTTAGCTTGAGTCGAGCTATGGCATATGAGGGAAGATCGAGGGTTGAGAAGTTCAATGGGTAGAACTTTGGTTTGTGGAAGATGCAAATGGAGGATTACTTATATCAAAAGGACCTCCATGTTCCTTTAGCTAGAAAAGTAAAGAAACCTATAGCCATGTTGGATGAGGATTGGGAGTTTCTAGATAGAAAGGTGCTTGGGGCAATTCGTTTATGCCTTGCATCTTCAGTTGCTTTCAACATATCACAGGAGAAGACCACGGAAGGTCTCATGAGTGTGTTGGGGAAGTTATATGAAAAAACCTCTGCCTCTAATAAAATATTTTTGATGAAAAAGTTATTTAATATGAAGATGTCTGAGAATGGTTATATTGTTGATCATTTGAATGAATTTAATACGGTTGTGAGTATGTTAAACTCAGTAAAAATTGAATTTGATGATGAGGTCAGGGATTTGTTGATTTTGTGCTCCTTGCCAGATAGCTAGGACAACTTGGTTATGGCTGTAAGTAATTTAGTCTCTAATAACTCAAAGCTGAAGTTTGAGGATGTAATAGGTGTGATCCTAAGTGAGGAAATGTGAAGGAAGAGCACGGAGATTCTTCTACTTCTGGAAATGCTTTGATGGTGGAGAGTAGAGGGAGATAAAAGAATAGAGGGAAAGGTAACTGTGGGAAGTCGAATGATTGCGGAAGGTCAAAGTCCAAGAGTAAGTTAGAATGTTGGCACTGTGGGAAGGTTGGTCATGCTAAGAAAGATTGCTGGGCTCTTCGGGATAAGAAGAAAAAGGAGGAAAATAAAGAGGTAAATTTGGTAGCAGGTGATGTTTGTCAAGACACCTTAATTCTTTCTTTAGATAATATTGTTAAATATTGGGTGTTAGATTCAAGGGCTTCTTTCCATGCCACCCCACATAGACATTACTTTACTGATTTTGTTCAAGGTGATTTTGGACATGTATATCTTGGTGATGATGAACCATGCAGCATAGTAGGGAAAGGTTGTGTTTAGGTGAAAATGCAGAATGGGAACACATGGCTACTTAAGGACATCAGGCATGTGCCTAAGTTGAGGAAGAATTTGATATCAGCGGGACAGTTGGGTAGTGATGGCTATACTGATCAGTTTTATAGTGGATTCTTGGAAGGTTACCAAGGGATCTCTTGTGGTTATAAGAGGTAAGAAAAATGGTACTTTGTATTTAACCAGTGGTGTTGATTATTGCAATTTAGCTACTGCAGATGGAGATACAACTTTGTGGCACCAGAGACTCAGTCATATAAGTCATAAGAGCATGCATATTGTAAAGGATGGGTTTCTAGATTAAAGGAGTTAGATTTGGACTTCTATGAGGACTGTGTTTATGGGAAAGCAGTAGGTGTTCCTCAAGGTTAGACCTACCAAGAAGGAGGGTAAGTTGGAGTTAGTGCATACTGATTTATGGGGGCCAGCCAAGTTAAACTCTATTGGTGGTTCATGTTATTACGTCAATTTCATTGATGATGTAACTAGAAAAGTTTGGGTATATTGTATTAGAAAGAAATCTGATGTTTTGAAAATTTCAAAAGATGGAAAGCCTTGGTTGAGAATGAAATAGGTCTCAAGTTGAAATGTCTCAAGTCAAATAATGGAGGGGAATATTGTAGCAATGAATTTCTTGATTATTGTTTGGTAAATGGGATCTGTAGGCAAAGAATGGTTCCAAATACTCCACAGGAAAATGGAGTGTTAGAGAGAATGAATAGGAAAATCATGGAGCATGCTAGGTGCATGAGGTTACATGTGGGGCTGCCACTCATGTTTTGGGTAGAAGCGGTAAGCACAACTATTTATCTAATTAACAGAGGACCCTCTATGGCTTTGGATGGAGGTATACCTGAGGAGGCTTGGTCTAGTAAGAAAATTGATTACTCATTTCTTATAGTATTTAGATGTGAGGTATTTGTTCACATTGATAAATATGATAGGACCAAGTTAGAGGCTAAGTCTGAGAAATGCACCTTTGTTGGATATGGTGAAGATGATTTTGGTTTCCATGTTTGGAGTCTTAAAGACAAGAAAATATTTTGGTCTAGAGATATTGTCTTTAATGAAAAAATCATGTATAAAGATTAGTTATAGGAACAGAAAGAGGAATAAAAGAAAGAATACACAAGTGTTAGAGGACATTGCAGACAACAAGGTGTCCAAGGGCTGATTTAGGTACATCATGTTTTGGCACGCGCCGATTTAGGTACCTACTCATCAGGAACCCCAAAATCCTGAGGTGAGAAGGTCTTCTAGGGTAAGAAGGGAACCTGGACGATTTACTCCTTCTTTAAATTATTTATTGCTCATGACAAGGGAGAGAAAAAGTGCTTTGAGGAAGTAGTGTAGGTGGATGCCAGGAAGAAGTGGGAGCAGGCCATGGATGAAGAGCATATATCTCTTATGGAAAACCAAACTTGGGATCTGGTGGAGCTGCCCGAGGGCAAGAGAGCATTGCAGAACAAGTGGGTGTATAGAATAAAAGAGGAAGATGGAGGCAGGAAATGATAAAAGGCCTGTTGGTGGTCAAAGGATTTGCACAGAAGAAAGGTATAGACTTTGATGATTTTTTTTTCTGGTTGTTAAAATGACGTCTATTAGGGTGATCTTGGTTTAGTTGCGGTAGAAGACCTGCACTTAGAACAGATTGGCTATGAAGACTATATTCCTTCATGGCGAGTTGGAGGAGGAATTACATACATGCGAAGCCACGGGGTTATGAGGTCAAAGGGAAGGAGAGGTTAGTGTGTAAATTGAAGAAGAGCTTGTATGGCCTGAAACAAGCTCCACAATAGTGGTACATGAAGTTTGACAATTTTATGTAGGAGCAGGGTTACTCCAGGTGTCACTCAGACCATTGCGTGTACATCAAGAAGTTTATTGATGGTAGTTATATTATTTTGTGCCTGTATGTAGATGATATGCTTGTTACAGGGAAGAACATGTAGGAAATAAAGGTACTCAAGAAGCAGCTAGGTGACTCCTTTGCTATGAAGGATTTGGGGGTAGCAAAACAAATCCTTGGTATGAGAATAACTCGAAACAGGAAGGAGAGGAAGCTAGTATTATCTCAATAAGAGTACATAAAGAAGGTCTTGGAGAGGTTTAGTATGTAGGATGCTAAATCGGTTGGTACTCCTTTGGCAAGTCACTTTAAATTATCAAAGGAGCAGAGTCCCAAGACTAAGGAGGATAGAATCTAGATTTCCAGGGTACCGTAATCATCGATGAGTCGGTAGCTTGATGTATGCTATGGTATGCACTAGGCCTGATATTTCCCATGCAATGGGAGCAGATGCATGAGTTTATGAGTGATCCATGTAGAGAGCACTAGCAGGTAGTAAAGTGGATCCTTCAGTATTTGAGAGGGACCATGGAAGTAGCATTGTGTTATAGTGGATCAGACCCTACATTACGTGGATATGTAGATTCGTACATGGTAGGAGATTTGGATAGCAGGAGGAGCACAAAAAGTTATGTATTTATGGTTGGTGATATAGCGGTGAGTTGGATTTCACGGTTACAAAAGGTTGTGGCTTTGTCAACCATAGAGGCTGAGTATGTTGCTACCACAGAGGAAAGTAAGGAGATGATTTGGCTACAGTAGTTGCTTGATGATTTGGGTCATAAGCAGGAATTTGGGAGACTACACAGTGATAGTCAGAGCATTATTCATTTGGTGAAGAACTCCACTTTCCACTCTAGGATGAAGCACATTCAATTGAGATATCATTTCATTAGGACAGCTTTGGAAGAAGATAAGTTAAAGCTGGAAAAGATTCATACCAGTCAGAATCCTATAGATATGATGACCAAGGTGGTCACAAGGGATAAGTTGAAGTTGTGTTCAACTTTGATTTGCCTTCATGGTTTATAATGAAGGGTTAAGAACTTTGCTTAGTGAAAACAATCTCTAAGTGGGAGATTGTTAGGGTGTGGAGCCTATTTTTGGTCTTCTTGAATCATTGTTGAAGTGTTGGAGCTCGAACAATTAATTTTGGAGACTTCAGGAGCATTCTGCAGTCATTTTTTGTGATGTTGTTGTGTCGTTGCTGCGACGTTGTTGTTAACATGTTGTTAATTGGTTGTTAATGTTGGGACTATTTTTCCAGCCATGGGAAGTTGAAAGATCGCGACTTTCAATCTTCTAGGGTTGGATTTATGGCTTCTTAGAAGGATTGTAATCCTATAAATAGAGGTGTTAGGGTATCTTGAAGATATCTTGAGTGTTCAAGAGGTCTTGAGTCTTAATGATCAAGAGGTGATCAAGAGTGATCAAGGTTATGCAATTGGGTGTCAATTGTGGTTTAGATGTGGTTTAACATCTTTGGAATTCTGTTGTGAGTTCATAAGCGACGTAAGAGGCTGTGAGAGTTGTTTTACTCTTGTTGATAATAAAATCTGAGCAAGTTCTTAGTGGACGTAGCCCACATTGGGTGAACCACATTAAATCTTGTCTTGTCTTCTTTTGTGCATTATTCATTTATGTTGTTATATTTCTGCAAGTATAATTCTAATATATAGTTTCTTACTACTGTGGTTTGAGGAATTATTTCTGCATATTTGATCTCTAATTCCTAACAGCTTCAAAGCTTACAGGAGGAACTAAAGAAAGTAGATCAAGCACTAAATATTTCTATAGCCCCATAAGTCATTATAAGAACCAGGACCATTTTTTGAGGACAGTGAAGTCTTGAAGGCCATGAAAGATGATACCTTGGGCCCGTAAAATGATTAGTGCTTTTCAAGTAGAAGTGTGATGCCCTTACAACAGCTCAAGAACCACACAAGGAAAGGATGGATGAGCTTGGGAAACTCATCATGCAAAATATGGACTTATTAGAAGGAAGGATGACTGCCATGTCCAACATTGTGTTGGTCTTGCAGAATGAGAAAGGAGAGATTGCAAAAGATGAGCTAGAGTCAATTGCAGTGGATATCCCAGAAAAGGCAAAGGCTGCACTCAATGATTGGTAGACTTTAGAGGCAAAAATAAAAGAAGAATATCTAGAATTGATTCTTCAGGTTGAAGCAGAAGATACTGCAGGGTAAAGAAATTATTTTATTCATCAAAATTCTTTCTATTCTTCTATTCATACTCTTTGATTTGTTTTGGATACAACCATCATCGAGACAACAATACAATTAGTGTGGGGTAATTTTGATCAGTTAAATTATGAAACTTAGCAAAGAACATAGATAATATTCATGCGGGAGAGTAGAGTGCATTAAAAAGTGCAGGAGGATCGCAAAGCAATCACGTGCTGAGGACAAAGACAGATTCAAGACTTAGCCATTTTCATGATGAGGAGCTATTTTTGGAGATAGCGTGTAGAGCACACAAACTAGTTAAAGACTTGTTCAACACACATTGGATATTTTTGGAGGATCAACTATGAAGCACTTTTCATGGGTATATGCTGAGAATAGATTCACTACAGAGAGTTAACTAGAAGAAATCTATTGTTAGTGCACTTGCATGTGTGACTATTATTGTAATGGTGCGTGACTAATAATAGAATGTGACCTATTTTGGGATTAGATAAGTGGTGAAGGGAAATTCACCACCCTTATAAATATGTAGTGAACTATGTAGCATAGGGTGGCATGTGAGAACTGAGTTATTGTGAGGTTATGCTACCAAATCTGATGTGCACATAGACTATGGTATTATCTATTGTAATAAGCTTCTATGTATTTATCATGTTTAATGTAATGGAATGTGTTGGCTGAATCAAAGTGTCAAATCCTAAGTATAATTGGTTCATGCATGCTTGATTTCATCATGGTTATTTGTTAAGTCTGTTATTCTCTAGATCTAGATCTGAATATGCACTATAGAATGATATATTAGTTATATATACGAATGTTTTAAGTCTTCACCATGCTAACATCCTGTAACAACAGCCCTAAAGAGGGCCTCATACCTTTGCACACTTGAGGTAAGCACTCGGTCTAGGTGATTGATGTTCGAGTGCACACAGGATGTTATCGGTGAATTCTAGGTTGCATCAAGTTATTACTTTATTGTAGCAGTCTAATTTAGCTCTTTGTGTTGAAAGAAAATCCATACCCAAAATAATCCCATAAGATCCCAAGAGAATCATGTGAATATCTAAGGTTGTGGTGAAGGGTCCTAAGTCTACTAGACACTCCTTGACTAAGGATTCCACTATGAGTATGGATTCATAAGCCATGTCTATGTCCTAATTATGACCCTACCTAGCTTCCACTAATGTGCATCGCTCTACTAATGATGGGGAAATGAAATAATCATAAGAACATGAATCATATAAGATAGAGATATAAATACCATCAATGCTACATATGGTCTCAATCACAAGTGCCTTGGTAGTCTTCCTAGCTATTCTTAACTACCGCATAAATCTTTTGACTCCATCACATGTCAACAATAGTAGGCTCAAGAAATAGGATCCTTACCCTTGTTATTAAATTTCTCGGACACTCTCTCTAATGGTCTCCATGTACATTGCATCCATAACAACTAACATTCTCCCTCAAATGAGAAGAAGCTCCCCGAGATGCCCTAGTGGTCTATGCTACTGAGACCATGATAATCATGTTATAGATTGTTGTGGCCACTATGGATGAGCTCCAGGTAAGCGAGGTCTAGGTGGTGCTTGTGTCCTAATGAGGTCCTCTAGGAGGAGGACTCATACTCTTCCCTCTCTCGAGCATCATATGTCCGTGGAAGTCTACAAGGTGGACAGGTCTATTGTTACCAATGTTTTGGTTACTTCTATGGTTGAAATGACGTGTGGATCCATGTCCGCCATGAGGAGGAGGGGATTCCCTCTTCAACTAACTATCATGTATCTACTATATGTGGCTCCTTAATCTATCTCTCATTGTTATTTCTTCGCCTGTTGTCATCTATAATGTAGGCCTTCTCCACAACCTCAACTAGTTTATGTGGAAAATGCATGCCCACCACCTCTCCCAAATATAAATTGAAGATCCTAATTATCCTGTGAATCATGACCTTCTCATCCTACATGTAGTCGACATACTAAAGAAAGTCCAAAATCGACTCTCATAATCATCCACTATCACGAAATCTATCGAGATCATGGAAATCATCAATTCTATTGAATGAATCATCTAGATAAATATCTGCTTTGGTATCTCTCCTCAAAGAGCTCCCATGTCATAGTCTCTCGAATTCATGTGTAGCTTCTACTCCTCTCTGTCCTCCTCCAAACTCTTTCCACATCCCTCGGAAGATGTATCGTGGCACTAGCCTTCATGTTGTTAGAGCACAAACATAGATTGAAGCATTTACTCATTCTAACTAACCAAGCCTTAGCTTGGAATCCTCTTGTATCTCTAGTGATGTGAGACAAATGAAGCTTAAGTATCTCTTGCATATGATTGGATAATGTCATTTTTCTAGTTCTAGGTATATTATCATGTTTGTCTCTCTATCTAGGGCTCCTTGATCTCTCTCTTGATCTCATAGTTCTATCTTTGTGCTCTCTTGATGGTGAATCTGGTCTAGATGGATCTACATGGGAGTTATCTTCCCTATGCCCCTCACTTTTTCATGAATGGTCTTCAGCCTCCTGTGATGAATCTCAATCCCTCGAGCTAGGTCGTCCCCCAACTAAACATCATCGTATAACTTGACATTGACCTCATATAAGGTCTATAAAATATACGGTAGTATAGCGGTGAATTCCTTCTCTGGGGTTCGTACATCTAGCTCCACATGCCATAACCCATCATATGGTTTGCGCCTCCTGCATAGACCAAGGTGAGAGTTATTTCATCATCATCTAGGTTTGTTTTAGTTTACTAAGTTCCTACTTTTTATGTTATCGATAGTGTTATGTGTTCCAAGTTTAGAGTTGCGCTAAGTTTCAAATTGTGTTTCATGTTTCCCTAGGGTCCCAGTGGTTAACCCATGACTATGATAGTAAAGTATAACTCTCACATTTTAACGCACCGAAACCGCATGAGGAAACCATATTGTAATACTTAGAAATTCATGATTTTTTTGTTTAGAAATATACATGCATTGTGTTTGCTAGGTATTGACATGCTTATTTAATTTCCTAAATTCCATTACGGTTTAAACACTTTCCTAAGTCTCTCATTTAATTTATTTAATTACTTTGTTAATTAAATTTAATCCCCTAAGTGTATAAAACCCATATATACTTTTAATTTATTCATCCAAAATTAAATGGGGTCATAACTAAGTCCACCCCACTATTCAAGTCGAAATACCCTAGGTGGCCCTTTTAATAACACATTTTTACACATACCCATTTCCATAAAATTCCAATCACGTAGAATGTGTAGGGTCAAATATCTACCGTAGGATTAAGTCACCTAGAGC
>CM031233.1:155695938-155813438 GCA_018340775.1 Taxus wallichiana var. yunnanensis
GGGCTCGGAAATAGAATAGTAGAGTCAAAGAAGGAGGAGTCGTGTCACAGAGAAGCCAGGAGTAAGAAAGAGAAGAAACGGTGAAGATCTAAAGTCTTTGAGCTCAAAACAGTTTAGAATGAGTCCAAAAATCATCTAAGTATGGAGGAGACAGTGGCGACGCATCTCCAAAGTTGAATCCAAAAGTGGAGGCTCAAACGAGCACCATTTTTCCACGTAGTCAAGGTCTGAAAAGGTAAGAGGGAGGTCATTAAAAATTCCAAAGACCCGTGGAGGCTTCCAAGTGTCAACTTAATGCTCCTTCAAAGGAAAATCTTGATCAGGCTTTTAAGTGAGCACAGAGCCTCCACACGTCCAGTCTTAAAAAAGGGACAAAGTTAGGTTGAATAGTCAATACATGGTGGCAAGCCGGTAAAGAGTTCCAAGTGTCCAAATGGCTCTAACTCAAGGATCGAATAAAGAGAAGGATTTGGATGAGCGCGGACCACCGTATGTCCCTAGTCAAGAAATGGGACCCCGAGCAAAGGACTTAGCCAAAAACATAGAAATTGAGTAGGCTGGTGGAGGAAGCCATGTATCAGCCCCGTGCCATTCCAAGAGAAAAATATAGAGGCCACCTCGAACAGCACCAGACCTCCATGTCTCCCATATTAAAAAGGGGTCCCATTTTCGAACCGGTTTTCTCGCCCTTTTATACGGTCTCAATAAAATTTTTGAAGGGACATATCTTTTGACTTAGGGCTCAAAATATTGAAAATATGACACCGTTGGAAAGATCTCAACCTCATCTATGCCATGGAGATATAAAACTCTAAGTTTTGGGAGGTTATGTGTGAGAAAAATGGAGAAATGTCTTAAGGACCATTAATGTAGGATCTATTTTTCCCCAACAACCAGATCAGATTCAATATGATCCGTCATTTCCTCCTCCTTCAAGGCACTGAATAAGAAATTGATGCAACAAAGAGAGATTTCGGGAAGATTTTGTGGGAGGCATTAATAGTGGTGGTTGGGCTTCGACTATTTTTCCCACTTATCTCTCTTTCTCCCCTCTATGTTGAATCTATAAAAGCAAGGTCAAAACTTATTGTAAAGGGTTTGAAATTATTTTGTTTTTGTAGGTTCCCCTTTCCTTTTGGCAAAGGAATTCATGAAGTTTTAGACCTTCCATTTAAATTGTAATATGTTTCCTACTTTCTGGCTGTTTGTAATGCATTGTATCAATCTGTAGAGAAATAAAACATGTCTATGATTTATTTTAGATCCTTTCTTGTCTCATTTTCTCGCATCTAGTCTTTCATTATAATTTTGGTAATCTGTGCTTGATTATTGTATTCATTTTCTTGGTTTGTGTCTATCAACAAAACTAATGTTCATCATTCCTTCAGTGTATCACCTTGTAGATTAGTTTTGATTTCTTGTATTCCTTTTATCCTTGTCTCCTTGGTAAAACTTAGATTAGGTTTAGGAATAGGTCCTCTGCAAGTTTCCATACATGCACCTAAATAGAGGAATAGGAACCAACCTTTAATCTAGAGATTTTTCCCATTTGTAAAGTCCCACACTTTGGGAAAACTCAATTTTATGTGAATCACACCAAATGGCTCTGCCTTAGAAAAGCATCTCTAACTACTCATTTGGGGGTGTTGTGATTTTGCACTAACATGTTTGGCACGCCCGGTGGGACCAAGAAGTCTCCATCTTTATTACAGTAAGTGATGTGCACTTGTTGTGATTCTAGCTTTTAAGAAGCTCTTAAGAACTGAACATTTGATGAATCCAAAAAGGACATAATCGATTGGTTTGAGTAGAAAAAGTTTCTCAAGTTCATGAGAAGGATAAAAATAAGGTCAAGAACTAGAGAAGAAGGATAGTTTGTACACCTACACTTGTCTCCAGACATAAGGAGAAGAGGAAGAAGATCCCAGAGGTCTCTATCTCCACCAAATAGAGCCTTATCAACACCTCCTCCTAGTAGGCCATTATTTCAATCAAGAAGGGTGCTCAAGCCAATCAAGATGGCACAACCAAATCCTTATGTCAATTTCACTGGCAGCAGCCCACTCGCTCTAAATGCACAAAACCCAGTCTCGGTGGTAGCATTAAAGAGCATCCCATATTTCACTGGAGAAAACCAAACTTCTCCTGGTGACCATGTTCAAGACATTACAAATTTCTATACAATCCATGAGATCACTAAGATGGACATTACAGTCAAGTTGCTAGCCTCTTCACTCAAGGGTAAAGCTTCACAATGGTTCAAGAGCCTAGCAACAAGCTCTATTCAAACTTGGGACCATCTATGTAGATCTCTTCATGAATAGTTTAGAGAAAAAGGGGATAACCTATCCTTATATGAGTAGCTGACAATAATCAAGAGAGCTCTAAATGAGTAGTTAATGATTTCAATAGATTTAGGATAGGATTCCAAATAAAAAACCCACTCGAAGTAGGTTCCTTCTTATACTTTCTTAGAGCTTTAAATTATGATATTGCTTTGATGATTCAATCAATGGGGGGCATAACCTTACCTACAACCTATAGCCTTTCCATAGGAGATGAGAATTTTTAATTCATGCTAGAAAACTTTCTCCTAGGCCATCCATGCCTCTATACCCCGAGTTAGGAAACCCAAGTACTAGCCAAACACCCACATTAGCTCCTATACCTACTCCCAGGAGTCAAAGTTCAATTGAAGCCTCCACCTCATCATCTAACACCTCAAAGGAGCTTCAGGAAGTTATGAAACAACTTCAAAACTTGGGGAATGAGTTAGTAACCATCAAAAGATAGCAGGCTCAGAGTTCTAGGCCATATCAACCTTAGGTTCAATATCAGGCTAGACCCCTTTATCAATAAAATAGACCACCACTCAGGTTGTAAATCAGAGTCAACACCAAGGGAAACCTCAAGCTACTAGACCTTTCAGGTCATATGATCCAAACACAACTTCAACATCAAGAGCATTGGTTCTAGCACAAAATAACATGGCACAAGAATATGATTGGTGTTTCCCATGCAATCAACCACATAATCAATCGATGTGCTTCAATGGTGCACTAAATCAGGATTTGATGGTCCAAACCTTTAGTGTGTCACAAGAACCTATCATAGAAGAAAATTAGAAGTAAGGAGATCAACAAGAGGGACCCCCAAGTGAAACTATGCTTGTCCAATGACAAGCTAAAGAATTTTATGGAATGACTCAGGCTCCCTCTCAAAGTATAGTTCCATATACACTATCTAAGAAGAGAAATATCGGAGAAGGACATTCACCAAACTCAGGTAATCCTCAATCCTCCATTACTTCAGAAGGTATTGGCATTCAAAATACAACTCCCAATATGTAGGGACCATCCAAGCCACCTTCCAAATCCACTTAGGCACCGGTTGCAACAACCCATGTGCAAGAAAAAAATGTGCAAGGGAAGGGGCAGCAGAAGGATAGCTCATTTAATATCATTGATCAAATGAAGAAGAAAAGTTGGAACATTTCACCATGGAATTCACTGGCCATTCCAGGGTAGAGGGATCTATTATAGACTTCTATAGCTAACTGTTCAGGCTCAAATCAATCCCCTACCCAACAAGAGAGAGTGCTTACAAATACAACTCAACCTAGGGAAACCATCAAGAGAAAAATGTAAGAACACGAGACCTTGTCCATTCTATGTTTCATTAATCATTGGAGATAAACTGGTGCATAATTACATGATTGACTCGGGGCAAGTAGTTACGCGTAATGCCCAAACAAATAGTCGATCAACTAGGTCTCCAAGATGAAGTCATCTCTAGAGGGGTATTACAATTGGATGTGAAAACAATGACAACTATTGGAATCATCAAGGATCTAAGCCTCACACTGCATGCCTACCCCAATGTGACTATATTGCAGAATGTATTAGTCATAGACTTTCCCCCACACTTTGCATTGTGTTTGTCCAAGGACTTCACTTTGCAAAATTGGAGGCTATTTGTCTTGATTGGCTACATATTCTCTTTAGAATAGGGTATGGAGCAAAGGCCACAATGAGATCGAGCGCATATCGGATTATCACATTGAGTCTTATGTTTCTAGCCCAATCAATGCAAATTGTTTAGATTTTAATGAGGAGGACCTCCTAACCACTTGGAAAGAAAATACCAAGGTGGGCGTATCCGGACCTGACTCTCAATGAATGGGAAGTCAAAAGACATGATTTTGACCCCTATAAGGAGATGGAAGAATCTAAGCTAGGATTCTACTGTCTACATGAGGAGAATCATCCTCTTCCTGACATCATTAAGCCAGAACAAAAAGATGACAATGAATTATGGAAATTGTTCTTTGATGGCTTGAGAAGTAGGAAAGGAGCTAGAGGAGGGGCTATGATTGTGTCACCCCAAGGTATGAAATATTACTCAGCTTTTTGTTTCCAATTTTCCTATTCAAACAATACAACAGAATATGAGGCTTTGGTTCATGGATTACATTGGGCTAGAAGATGAGGAATAAAGAACCTGTAAGCATTTGGTGATAGTGAACTAGTTGCCAACCAAGTCAAAGGAAAAAATGTTGTCAAGAATGACCTAATCAAAAGTTATAAGAATAGGGTATGGGATTTCATCAAGGATTTCGAAGCCTTCAACATTGTGTCCATACCAAGTAAGGAGAAAGAAGTTACTAATAGGCTTGCAGTAGTTAGAGAAACATTTGATGTGGTTGACAACATCAAGAGGGACAAAGGACAAATGCATATTCATGTGATTGTTAGGCCAGCAAAGTGCCATATAACAACGCATGCTAGCAGGTGTTCAAGAATGATTAGCAGATCATCAATGTTTTGCAAGAGGAAGATAAATTCTCAGCTAGGAATCAAAATAGATTAGAGCAGCAATATGGAGATCAAGTAGTGCAGTTGCATACAAACAAGCTTCTCAAAGTTTTGGTGACATTAGAATCTATCTTCAATCCCAATGATCAGTTTCAAAAAGAGAAGGCTAACATGTAAATCAAAGGAGAAGATTCAGAGTCAATTCTATTTCGAGAAGGAAAAATGCTTCAAATTGGAAAAGTGGCCAACGATCAAGAAAGGTATAAATTCATGAAACTTTTCCAAGAGTTTCCAGATGTATTTTCTTGGATCTATGAAGACCCAAGAGGATTCAATCTAAAGTTAGCACAACACACAATTGAACTAGGTCCAGCTGCAAAGCCGACCGGAAAAATCAGAGACTAGTCAATCCACACATTGAACCTCTGATGAAGAAAGAGCTAAACAAGTTGATAGAGGAAAGTATCATATTTCCAATCAAACACTCAAGATGGGTTGCAAACTTGGTCCCAGTCAGGAAGAAGAATGGAGAGATTAGGTTGTGTGTAGACTTTCGAGACTTAAACAGAGCATCACTAAAGGACCACTACCCACTCCCTCAATGGAGCCTATCTTACAGGTGGTGTCTGGATCAGAGAGATTCTCTCTCCTAGATGGCTACTCAGGGTACAACTAGATAATGGTGAAGGAATATTATCAGTTCAAAACAATTTTCACCACCAAATGGGGCACCTATGCCTACAGAAAAATGCCATTTGGATTGTCTAATGTCGAGCCACTTTTTAAAGGGCAATGGATATGGAATTCAAAGGGTTGATCAACAAAATAGTACTGATCTATCTGGATGACGTTACCGTGTTCTCAAAAATCAGCAAACCACCTTTTTCACCTAAGGCAAGTGTTTTAAAGGTTTAGGAGATTTAGGGTATAATTGAACCCTAAAAAATGCATATTCTTGTCCCATGAGGGCAAGCTTCTAGGCCATATTGTGTCAAAGGAAGGTTTGGAAATTAACCTAGAGAGAGTTGAAGCAATAAGAGAATTTCCATTTCCAAGCCATAAGAAGGCTCTTCAAAGCTTCTTAGGAAAAATCAATTTTGTCTACAAGTTTGTACCAAACTTTGTTGCGCTTGTCAAACCAATAACATTGATATTGAAGAAGAGATTGGAATTGAGGTGGATTGTTACAGGAAAGGAAATTTTAGAGGCCATCAAAGAAGATATATCACAAGCCCCAACCCTCATAAATCTAGATTTCTCTAAGGATTTCATATTATATGCCTTTGGTGGCAATGGCACAATTTCTGCAATCCTAGTATAGTAGAACGAAGAGGATAAAAAGAAACCAATTTCCTTCTTCAGCCAAGGACTAGAGGATATTGAATTGAGATATTCCTTCATAAAAAAGAAAGTCTTGATAGTGATCAGAGGGTTAAAGAATTTTAAGCATCTGGTTTCAAACAATAAAATCCAACTGTTAGTCTCTCATGGAGGAGTTAAAGACATCCTTCTCAGCAAGGATCTAAATGAAAAATGTGTAGGATGAATCACTCATGTTATGGAGTATGACATTGAGATCAAGGTTACTAAGCTGGTCTATGGGAATGGATTTTGTGAACAACTGGCCTCAAGTCAACAAGATGAGGCAAACAGTGAAAAGGAAGCTGTTTTTTTCCTAAAGAATAGTCAAGAAGAAGAAAATGATGATGTGCCCACTCCTTGTTGGACTCATAACATGGTGCACTTCCTTCAAACATGTCTATGTACTTCAGAAATGGGTAAAAAAGGAAACACTTGGACTACGGACCATCCCCTACGTACTTATTGATGGCATCTTGTTCAAAAGGGACATCAATGGCCTCTGATAAGATGCATTGGGACAAATCAGATTGAGAAAGTGTTACAAGAGTTCCATGATGAAATAGCTGGAGGCCATTTTTCTCCATGGGTGACAGCACTCAAGATCATGAAGGTGGGTTATTATTGGCCCACAGTGTTTAGTGACTGCTATGCATGGATCAAAAAGTGCAAAAATTGTGCATTATTCAAAGGCAAAGAAAAGGTGGCAAAGACTTCCATTGCACCCAATTTCAGTTGACCAACCATTCATGCAATGGGGATTGGATTTCATTGGGGTCATCAATCCAAATTCAAGCCAAGGCCACAAATGGATTCTCGACAAAGCAATAGACTATGTCACTAAGTGGATTGAAGCAATCGCACTCAAAGAAGCTAAAGAGTCTACCATACTAGATTTCTATGAAGGGATAGTGACCAGGTTTGGAGTGTCACCACCATTATATCAAACAATGCATTGGCATTCATACATTCCAAAATCATAGGATGGGCCATTAGGAACGTGATTTACTTGAGCACTTCATCAAATTATTACCCTCAGGGTAATGGTCAAGCAAAGTTCACAAACAAGAACCTGCTAAATATTGTCAGAAAAACTTTAGATGAAAATCAAAGAAGTTGGCACGTGAAACTCAAATCAGCCTTATGGGTTGATAGGAAAACACCCAAGATATCTACGGGAAACTCTCCATTCATGTTTTTCTATGGGAAAGAGGCAATGTTGCCTATATAACTTGATTTTCCAAAGCATTGAAACTCATGAAGCGAGATGGAGATGTCTCGAGTTTGAACCAATGGAGGCCAAGTATGTAGAACTAATGGAGTTAGAAGAAACCATAGAATATGCACTTCAAGCAATGGAGAAGGATCAGGTCTCAATCAAGAGATGCTTGACGGGAAGGAAAAAACAAAGACCTTCTAGGAAGGAGACCTAGTTTTGAAATGGGATGCAGATCGCGAAAAACTAGGAAGGAATTCCAAGTTTCATGCCATTTAGAGTGGCCCTTACATGGTCAAAAAATGTAAAAGTAGCAATGCTTTCTAATTATCTACATTGGATGGTGAAGAGTTACAGATTCTAGTGAATGGAGTCTATCTTAAACATTGCTACTAGAAGGAAATTTCTTTCCTTGTACATTCTAGTTTAATTTCTCGTTCCTCTAAGTGTTTGTGCACATTATCTCATTGTAGTTTAGGTTTTGTTTCTCCTAAGTGCTTTGCATGCTCTGCAAGTTTTACTTGGAGCATGTATGATTTGAAATTTGGTATATATTTGTGGTGTTGTTTTGTTGTTCTTGCACGCACCCATCGAGAGACAGATGAAGCCCCGGTCAATGCAATTTTCTACCCTCAAAAACCATTGTTTCAAGATTTATTATGAAAATTGAGAGTGCAAATAGTCGGGCTCTTGATTCAGAGGAAAGATCAATATCAGACCGTCATTCTTGACTCCATGCCCAACGGATACGAAAAGGTAATTGGTCATTTCATCTAGTAGGTAGATACCCCTATGACTCACCAAATTGTTATCCATATTTCACCCCGGGAAAAATATTAGATCAGCCACGAACCTACATAGAAAAACAAGAGAAATAGCAATTCTAATCCCTCGTAAACATGATGCAGAGAGACTCTATAATGGAAGTAGTGGGGCCTGCGAAGATCAAATGCCCGTGTGTAGGAGAAATTCAAAGAAAGGCTATGTCGGGAAAATCCATGTCTTAAATCTACTTAACGGGTTACAAGTGGGCTCGAAAATAAAATAACAAGGTTAGAGGAGTAGTGTCACAGAGAATCCAGGAGCAAGAAAGAGAAGAAAGCAAAGTGAATATCCGAAGTCTTCGGGCTCAAAACAGTTCAAAATGAGTCTAAAAATTGGCTAAGTATGGAGGATCCAGTGGAGAGAGCCATGTGTCAGCACGACGCTTCTCGAAAGTTGAATCCAAAAAGGGAAGCTCAAACAAGCACCAGGCTCAGACGCGCTAGAGCCCCAAAATGTTACATGGCCAATGAAAATTATTTGACTAGGCAGGAAGGTGCTAGGTGTTGGCTCAACACAAATCCAAAATGGGAGCCCAAGGTGGAGACTCAAACTCACGCCAACCCTCCACGTAAAAAATGGTCAATAAAGGTCAAATGGCGAGACGGGAAGACCTCAAAAAGGCTAAGTATAGAAGTAATGGCCGGGACTACCATGTGTGCAAGCGGAGCATCTCCAAGGTTAAATCCAAAAGTAGAGGCTCAAAAAAGTTCCTATTCGCCACATAGTCCAAGGTCCGAAAAGGTAAGAGGGAGGTTGTTTAAAATTCCATAGACCTACAGAGGCTTCCAAGTGTCAACTCAACACTCCTTCAAAGGAAAATCTTGATTGGGATTTTAAGCGAGCGTGAAGCCTCCACGCGTCCAATCTCAAAAAAGGGATAGAGTCAAGTTGAATAGTCAATGCACGGTGGCAGGACGGTGGAGAGTTCCAAGTGTCCAAACGATGGTAACTCAAGGGTTGAATAAAGAGAAGGTTTCCGGACATGTGTGGACCACCGCATGTCCCCAGTCAAGAAATATGACCCCGCCAAGAAAAAGACTTAGCTAAAAAACATAGAAATTGAGCAAGCTGGCAAAGGAAGCCACGTGTCAGCCCCATGCCATTACAAGAGAAAAATATAGAGGCCATCCTTGAACTAGTTCCACCCTCCACATGTCCCATATTAAAAGGGGTCCCGTTTTCAAACCGATTTTCCATCCCTTTTGTACAAACCCGGTACAAATTTCGAAGGGGCATATCTTTCAACTTGGGGCTTGAAATATTTCAAATTGGACATTGTTGGAAAATCTCAGCCCTGTCTACACCATGGAGATATGAAACTTTAATTTTGGGGAGGTTAGGTTGGAAATTTTTTTTTTTGAACTCAGTGTAAAGGGTTCAAAATTCTTTTTGTTTTGTAGGCTCCCCTTTCCTTATGGCAAAGGAATTGATGAAGTTTCAGACCTTCCAATTAAATTGTAATATGTTTCCTACCATTTGGCTATTTGTAATGTATTGTATCAATCTATAGAGAAATAAAAGAAGTTGTTGATTTATTATAGATCCTTTCTTTTCTCCTTTGCTCTCATATGATCTTTCATTATAAGTTTCATTATAAGTCTAGTTATCTGTGCTTGATTATTGTATGCATTTTGTTGGTTTGTGTCTATCAGCAAAACTAATGTTCATCATTCCTTCGGTGTATCACCTTGTAGCTTAGTTTTGATTTCTTGTATTCCTTTTATCCTTGTCTCCTTGGTAAAACTTAGATTAGGTTTAGGAATAGGTCCTCTGCAAGTTTCCACATATGCACCTAAACAGAGGAATAGGAACCAACCTTTAATCTAGAGAGTTTTCCCATTTGCAAAGTCCCACACTTTGGGAAAACTCAATGTTATGTGAATCACATCAAATGAATCTACCTTAGAAAAGCATATCTGACTACTCATTTGGGGGTGCTATGATTTTGCACTAACAATTTCCTTATGAATTTATATTAAAACCTTTCCTTCATTTTATTCTCCTCATTTGGTCTATTTGTTTTGTTAAAAATTGTAGGTTGGAGAGAAGGAAGCCATGGGAGCAAAGGAGGAAGAAATATGGAGGATTCTACAAGGAGATCTAGTTTATATTAGTTTAGTTGTAGTTCTATCAATGTAATCTATTTCATTTAAGGATTGGGAGGGGTTTCCTCTACCAATCTGGTTTTATTTCAAGCTATTTGTATTTGGGGTCCTCTATTTGGGGAAAACCCTACCCCCATGAATAAAAATGAGAAGGAATGTTTTAGATCCACCATTTCTAGGTTTAATTACTTTATACAACAAGATTGGAGCATTATTTGATTACTAGTAGTTTCCTTGTTAAATTTACAACTTATAATTTAGTATAAGCAAGTGAAAAACTTGCACAGGCATGGATTTGAGGAATTCTATCGTAAGTCACAAAACCGCCGCTTGAGAGAAGGTCGGTGGTCCTGGGACCTTTGCCCTATCTAGGTGAAAAACAATGAACCGCCACCCTACTAAGTGACAGTTTTAAGACCATCGCCTTAGCCCGAGAAATGGTTCTTGGACCACCGCTCTGCATAGGGCGGCAGTGAGGTTTTTGAAAAATAGAACCTAAAAACCTGAGATTTCACAAAAACTAAAAGTTACTAAAAAGTGCTAAAATGCATTCTGAGCTCATTTTTGTACATCTAGAGTTCCATTTTTGGGATTTAATTCTATTTGTTCATTCCTTAGTTAAATCTACTCATTTTTAAAGTATTATCTAATCCAATAAAAACACATCTACTTTACAAAGTCATTCCATTATGTTCAACTAGTCTTCTTTCAAATTCCATGAGCAAAAGGGATTTAAATCTACTTTTACATTGTTATTCTCTTACTACAAAATCAACATTTCCAATAACAATAAACTTCAAATTTGTTCTCTTGTTCCCATTTTTACTACAACATATATATGTTCAAAACAACTATAACAACTTTATTTTCCATTCAAATTTACTATGTATACATTTTCAACATCTACAACTTCTATATTTCTTCTTTCTCATTTACAACATTACAACTTCACAATGAAAGTAACTTTCTTTTTCACAAACAACCAAACTCAAATAAAGGGAATTACTTTCTTTTCTATTTCACAACTAACTTTACAACACAAATATTTCTTCTCTTTTTCAATATATAATACAACTTTCATAACCAACAATGGAATGCAATTTTTCCTTCACTAGTTCAATACAATGTCCTCCACTTAAAGTGGGAAATCATACAAGAATATAAGATAAAAGTAGAATACAAAATTACAAGTTCCTCCACTCTAAGTGGGAACAACACAAAGGAAGTTTCACAAGGTCTCCAACAAAACTCCAAGCTTCACAACTCCAACAAGATATCTCCTCCAAGGTTTGTTTGATTCAAAAAAATGGGGGGAGAGGCAACGCTCTCCACCCAACCAAGATATCCAATGAAGAAGAGAAGCCATCCTCTCCATTAGCCCCGAGCCCCAACCACATTACAATGGGAGATAATTCCAACACATGGAAACAACAAGCTTCCACAACAAAAACAAATATTTCACATCCATTTAAACCACATTCAAATAAAAACAACACAAGAAAGAAGAAAAACAAAACAACAAAAACAAGGCTTAAAATGAAAGCCAAAGGAGCAAGACCTATGGGGAGGCCACTTATGCCTCCCAATGGGAATGGGTTCCCACCGTAAAGCCTGCAATGCCTATCTCAAATCCCCTAAATACTCTCATGCCTCCCTCAAGTACCCCTTATACCTCCCACATACTCTTATACCTCCCTCAATCTCTTATGCCTCCCTCATAAAAGAAACAAGTAAGAAATGCAAGCATTCCTTATCCAAGGTGGGGTGCCCAACCCAAAATCCCTCTGAAAGAGAAAGTAAACTCTTATACGTTCCTATATAAAATTTCCCCATATTCTCCTCCTACTCCAAAATTAGGCAATCTACCCACACCCAACAAGCATTCCAAAGAAAACAATACTCAACACAAGCATATAAACACAAAATAAAGCATAACATAAGCAAGGTAAAGCTCCTACCTTTCCATAGTAGATCTTGTTCCAAGAGTAAATCTCAAGCTCCTCAAAACAAAGAAAGCATCCACAAGCTCCAACAATCCACAAGAACTCCCAACAATCCTCTAACTCTCAAAAATGCAAGAGCACAAAATAATGAAGTAACCCCCAAACAAGCAAAAGAACTTCAATAAATAGAAAAGGGAGAGAGGAGGATGAGGTGGCTCCATGTAGGATGCCACATCACTCATCCTCAACTCCACCTAAGAATTCAAACCTCAACCCCAATGCACCATAAATTGGTGGGTGAGAGGAATGAAAAGTTACTTACACACACAATCTAAGCCCACACCCCCTAAGGACAAAATTAATTACTTGAAAGAAAGTGCAATAAACATTTCACCTTTTTATCTTCCCAAAACACCTAATGGGGTCTAATTTTGACCCCCAACCCATAGGTAGGGTTGGTATAGCAATTTAAGAGGTGTGGGACAAGTTTAACTTGTCCCACAAGCCTTCAAAATTGGCCCTTAAGGCCAAATTCGAGTTTCCCATGAAGGGTAGAGTGTACAACACTCAAGATCTCAAGCATTCAACACACAACACAAAATCCAAGAGAAAATCAAGTCTAATAAATGAACTTCTTTTGGTCACATCTTTAATTATTTTAGGACAATATTTATTAACTTTAATAAGACACTTAGACCCACTAAGATAAAGGGAAAAACATACATCAAAATCTAAATAAATAAAACAAGTAAATTACATCACTCAAAAGAAACACATACATTAATAAAAGAGAAACTAAAATAAAAGACAACACATGACCCCTTGGTCACAATTTTCCCCTAACCAAATAATTCTAACACACACACAATTACATGTTGCCATGGTGACCCTTGTTGAATTCATCTAGAATTCCAATGTGGTTGGTCTCCAATCCCCCGTTATTTGTTGTGAATATATATATACACCTGCAAAACAAAAAAATACCTCCTTCGGCCTCATAGTTGCATTAAAACATCTATGCCAAAATATGAAATATAAATCTAAAATCATCTATATACAAATTAATATCATCTAGGCAAATACGATATCATTTACAAATTTCTAGCAACATTTCTATCCAACATTTCATCCATGTCAAAATGATCACAACATTAATTCAATTATCAAATCCTACTCATGGTGATGAAAGTATATCGCATGTTAGAAATATATATAAATAACCATGTCCACAACATATCAACATCAATATAAAATGTCTCTAATAATCCACATGCATCATATATGAATCGAAATCAACAACATCCAATATCTCTAACATCTAGTATCATGCTAAATCAAAAATCTACAACAATGTCCATAAGTGTAGTCGACAGTATCATAATCAATAACAAAAGGTGTTGAAGAAAAGTGGGCACTACATCCCCTCCCCTTAGACTCAAATTCCTCCTTAAAGTCACTGGAACATGTGTGGAAACTGAACTCATAGTAAAGTAGCATCCTCCCATGTAGTAGTGGTCTCGTCATACCTATCCCCTTTGGACTGAACCTGGTCAATCTCTCTACCACGAAGGGCCAAGGTACTACACTCTATAATGTGAATGGGCTTTACCACCAGCTGCCCCCGATCCTGCACCTACAATGCAATCAATATAATATGTGAGGAGGATCGAAACATATCTCCTAAGAACAAGAAATGTGAAACACATCATGGATGCGAGAAAAAATAGGTGGCAACGATAAAGAATAGGCCAAGGGACTGATGCTCTCCAAGATCTCAAAGGGACTCACAAACCTAGGAGAAAGATTAGAACCTTTTCCATAATGGATAGGGCTCTTATGTGGTATGACACGAAGGAACAACTTTGTTCCCACCTCATAATTGTGATCTATTCTATGCTAGTCCACATACTTCTTGTACCTTTTCTACACATCTTACAACCTCTACCCGATCAAAACAACCTACTGCTCCATATCTTACAATAAGGATGGCCCAAGAGAAACCTTCCTCTAACCTATCCCAACTAAGAGGTGTCTTGCACTCCCTACCATATAATGCCTGAAAAGGAGCCATGCCTATTGAATTCTAGAAACTATTAATATATGCAAACTCAACCAAGTATAGATGCTCCTCCCATCTTGAATGGTTATCCATAACGTACATCCTAAGCTTGTCCTCTAGGATCTGATTCACCCTCTTAGTCTATCCATTTGTCTCAGGGTGATATGCTATGCTGAAATTGATCTTCATCCCAAGAGCATGTTGCATGGTGGTCCAGAAGTGGGAAGTGTACAAAGGATTGCTGTCGCAAATGATCTTCCATGGTATCCCATGTAATCTAACAATCTCATCAAGATATACCGCGCCACCGCACCGATTGTGTAGGTGGTCTTTATTGGAGAAAAATGAGACACTTTCGTCAATTCATCCACCGTGACCATGATGGTGTCATGTTGGTATCTCGCGTTGGTAACCCAATAATGAAGTCCATGGAAATGGTGTTCCATTTCCAATCCAAAGATGGCGTGAGGAAAGAGAAGAACATATGGATGCTTTGATGCTCGGCCTTCACCCTTTGACACTCTAAATAGTGTGACACAAACTGAGCCACGTCTATCTGAAGTCCTCTCCAATGGTACAACTATCTCAAGGTGGCGTGCATCTTCTTCACCGTCGGATGGGATAAATAAGGTGCGTAATGAGCCTATGTCAAAATGTCCTATCTCAAGCCTCCATCTATAGGAACATATATCTGACCTCTGTGTCTAAGAAGACCATCAACCTCTAATGAAAATCCATTAAATCTCCCTCAAGGGGTCTCTGGGACTCAAAATATGCTCTGGCTACAAGGTAGAAACTGTCATGAGGAAGTTGCTGCAAAATCCTACTCCATAAATATGTGCCCACTGAGGTAGCCATAGCCCTGTGTCTCCATCTACTCAAGGCATCTAAAACCATGTTATCCTTCCCCTTCACATGATCTATCTCCATATCTTACTCACAAAGAAACTCCATCCAACGCCGCTGACGAGCGTTGAGATTGGGTTACGTGAAGCGGTGGAAGAGACTCAAGTTATCAATCCTGAGTGTAAATATCTTTACCAAGGTGTGCACAACTGCTGCAAGCTCAAGATCATGAGTTAGATAATTGAGCTCATAATACTTGAGTTTGCGAGACTCAAAAGAAACTACTTTTCCCTCCTACATCAACACACCTCCAAGTCCTGCCAAAGAAGCATATGTGTAAACGTAGAACTCACCCTAAGGATCTGGCACTGCTAGAATAGGCACTATCGTGAGGTATTCCTTTAGTGTCTTGAAGGCCTACTCACATCTGTCTAACCATATAAACTTCTTCCCTTTCCGTTGAAGGGAAGTGATGGGGTGTGTAATCGAGAGAAGTCCTAAACAAATATCCTGTAATATCCTACCAATCCCATGAAGCTACACACCTCTGTCATACTAGTGGGTGTTGGTTAATCCATGATAGCTCAAATCTTAGAAGGATCAACTGTGATACCTTCCCCAAAAATGATGTGGCCTAAATAATGCACCTCTTTTTGAAAGAATGCACACTTCTCCAAGTTCCCGTAAAAGTGTTGCTCACAAATACACTGAAGATCCTGGTGAAGGTGCTCCTTGTGCTCCTCACACGTACGTGAGTAAATAAAAATTTCATCAAGAAAGATGAGCATGAAGCGATCCAAAAATTTCCTAAACAACCCATTCATCAAGCTCATGAACATTGCGGGGCATTCATCAAACCAAAAGGCACTATAGTGAACTTGTAGTGGTCATATCTCGTACGGAAGGTGGTCTTATGAATATATGCCTCCGTAATCCTTAACTGATGATACCCGACTTAAGATCTATCTTGGAGAAAATTGTAGCCCCTTCATCTAATCAAATAAATCATCAATACGCATAAGGGGGTAACGATTCTTGATCGTTACTTTGTTCAACTAGCGGTAATCAATACACAACCACATAGACCCATCCTTCTTCTTCACGAAGATCATTGGTGCACCCCAAGGGGATACACTAGGATGGATTAGGCCTTTCTCTAGAAGGCCCTTAAGCTGCAACTTGAGCTCACATAGCTTAGGAGTAGTCATCCGATAAGGTGCTCGTGAGATAGGCTCTACACCCGGAACCAAATCTATGTGGAAATCTATCTCACGTGGGAAGGTAACCCCGGTAGCTCCCCTAAAAAATATCAGCAAACTCTCTCAAAATGTGATGGTCATCAAGGGATGGTCCACTAGACTCATCCTCAAATCTTTCACTAACTCGTAACATCATATATATAACAACCTCATCACACACACCGCTTATGTTGCATAGCAGAGATGGTCCGAATAGAAACAAGCCTCCTAACTCCAGATATGACTAACTCCACTCCTATATAATCTATACAAGCAATAGTATTAATGTAACAATCCACTCTAGCTCTATGTACAGACAACCAGTCCATGCCTAAGATGACTCCTTATGAACCCAAAGGAAGGATTCAAAGATCTGAGGTAGTAGTGAAGGGTCCCAAATCTACTACAAACTCCTTAACTAAGGAGTCTACAAAAATTTTGGCCCCAGAAGCCATCTCAACATCCCAACTGCGACCCTACCTAATTGCCACCATCCCGATTCTCTACCAAGGATGGTATAATAAAAGAATCAGATGAACTAGAATCAAATAATATAGAGGAAGAAATACCACCAATACTACCTATCGTCTCTATCATGGTACTCTAGTGCTCATCCTGGCGGTTCTCGACTACTGCGTAGATCCAATGGCTCCATGCCATATCTCCAACAAAGTAGGGTATGAGATCTACATCTTACCCTTATTGCTAGGGTTCTGTGGGCACTCTCTCTAATGATGTCCAGCAATGCCACACAACCATAATAGTTGCCTGGTCCTCTCCGGTGGGATGTAACTCTAGCCGGTACTCTCAAGTCCGAGTGTGTATCATGATGACATGGCTATGGACTCTTTGAGGTCTCTCTTGACGAGATCCTATTAAGCGAGATATCGGTGCACCTGTGTCTTAATGAGCCTGTTATCCAAAATTCACCCCTCGGGGTAATTTTGATAACATGCATCATATTATTCGATCCGAGCAAGTAGATTGATTCAAATCCCAAAATCATGTTTTTGGGGCCCCTCGGCTTCTTTCTAACTCTCCCATCCAAGGAGAAAACCCAACGAGTTAGAAAAGGTGAAAAAATTGAAAAAAACCAAGCTTGGGGCCGAAAAAATGAGGAAAATCAGCTAAGTCCTAGTCAAGCGATCAGGGACAATTGGGACGTCGGGCGCGAATCGGCCGAAAATCCGCCGAGCGTCTGCAAGGCAGCATTGGGACATTAGGACACGCGGGGTGCGAAAAGCCGAACCGGCCAAAAAAATGAAGAAAATTGCCTAAGTCTTGTTTCGTGCAGTTTGGGACGAGTTGGGACAAAAAGTACGCGCGGACGCACGGCTTCGGCTTGATTTAGCATGCAAGTCAGTCCATTTCGGGTGGTTCAGAGAGATTTGTCCCAGACAGTTTGGGACATCCAGGGCCAAAAGTATGTGGAGGACGCGAACCGGCTGATTCGGCCGAAACAGGGGACTTTCATCCAGGATAGTTGGGACAAAAGGACGCGCGTGGGACACAAGAAGCTGAAAGAGCCGCCAACGAATCAAATCTCGCCACGTGTCTTCACCTCAAACAAGAACAAAGAAGCCCGAATCGGGTGGTTCGGAGATATTTGTCCCAGGCAATTCGGGACAGCTAGGCCAAAGGTACGCGAGGGACGTGTGGGACGTGAAAAGGTGAGAGGGCCACAAATAGAGACAAGGAGGCCGCGGACGAATCAGAGCGTGCCACATGTCAGAAGAGGAAAAGTTGGAAATTTGGCTAAGTGTTTGGCGCAAGGTAAAAATGCGCCCCTCGGGCCGAACCAATAAAATAGTGGCACGTGTCCAAGTTTAAGGGCCCGAAAGGAATTTTTAGAGGATGAGCCCGTGGAAAAATTAGAGCCCGACACGTGTCATCCAAGTGGCAGAGCGCGGAAAAAATTCAAATATTTTCCCGTCGATCCGTTTTGGCCTGTTTTTGCCCTAAATCTTCAAATCGCCATATCTTTCGATCCAGAGCTCAGATTTTCACGTTCTTTATATCAATGGAAAGATGGTGAAATTATCTACATGATTCTAGGGTCAATCTTGCATTTTGGTTTAGTTGGAGAGAGAAAATCAAGAAACGTCTGGCACGTGGTAATGCCCAGAAGTGACGTTTCAACAACCAGTTTTAATGCAGAATGGGTCGCATTCTTCTCCAGCACGGCCAAAAATGTCAGGGCATGGGTCTGTAAGGATGCCCATGCTGTTTTAATGCATCTGCATTCAATGAGGAATGGCTCCCATGTTTTTACATGTTTTCTCTCTCCTGGGCTCGACCCATGCATTGTATAAAGCCATATTTGGCTCATTTTTCAAAGGGTTGTTCATATTTTTCAGCTCTTCCCTCCCTTCTTTTCTTCTCCAGGGTTGAAAATGGAGTTCGAACCTCCTCCCCTACTCTGTAATGGTGTTTTTCCTTTTACCATTAAAATGATGTTCTGTGCAAACTTCTGAAGCAACAAAAAACGTGTTTCGTGATGCATCTATCCATCCTTGCTCATTCTTTGCTTGTCTTTCTTCTTGCCTCTCTTCATTGAAAGTATTTGTGCATGTTTTAATACTCATCACAAGTTTGGAGCTATGTTCATGGAGTTTTGGGACATTTTCTGTGTGAAATCTATCATTGGGCCTATGATGCATCTGTCCATCCTTCCCATTGCTCACCTCTCCTTGTTCCATGGCAGTTTTGATAGATGTTCAACATTTTCCTTCTCTGGTGTATCACCGTTTTAGTGTAGGCTCTGTTTTTCCCTTTTCTCTCTCTCTCTCTCTCTCCTGTCTCCTTGGCATGGTTATATTAGGATTAGATTAGCTTGCTCGCACCTGGAATAGCTTGTGGCGGAGTAGTTTAGGAAGAGGAACCAGCCTTCTCTGGAGATTCCTTTCTCATTTTCGCAAGTCCCACACTTGGAGAAAGGATTCCATGTTGTGCAATCACTGCTGGATGCTAGTATGATCAAACTAGAAATCTGATCAACATCAGGTGTCTTTGTGAATTCACACTAACATGATTACGGCATGCCCAGTGGGACCTTAGAGGTCTTCCACTTCATATTTTGCAGGTTGGTGTGTTCGTGTGAAGATTTCAGCCTTTGGAGGCACTTGCAAACACATCCGGTGACTCCATCGATCACCAACCCATTTACGAATTTGCGAGACCTATTTTTCATCCATTCCCATCCATCCTTCTTTCCATCCCTTTCATTCCTTTCCATTCCATGAAGTTGTGCAATCATGACTTCATTTCCATCATAGAACTCACATTTACAACAAAGTGCAATGTTTCCCACCTCCAACATGTTTTTAAATCCTCCAAATCAGCATTTTGAACAAATTCAAAATCAGCAAGCATACCCATATGAGCAGCAATGCCAAAATTAGTTTGGCTATGGAGCTTTCAAGAGCAAGAGTATGCATATAATGAAGACCATCGGATGCAAGATGCTGGTCATTGAGAAAATCCAAAAGATGGAGGTAAAGATGGTGCAGTCCAGGGCTCAAGCACAAATGAAAGCATTTGGAATCGGTTGTGGAGCACCCTGTCCATGGGTGGGACCTTTTCCAAGGCATTACAGCCCTCAAGAGAAGCTTGACTTCATGATTGCAACGCTGCCATTGCTTGCAAAGTGGATTGAAGAAATAGAGGTGTATGAGAGGAGTATTCAACAACCTTGTCAACGGGTAAGCATGCCATCTCATGCCTTTCTTTTTCCTCTTTCCCAATCTGTTTTATCTCAGCAGTGTCAAGTTTTAAACTCTCCATCTGCTGTCCCAAATGTTGATCCCATGTCTCCACCTCTCAGTCTTCCACCACACCTCAATTCTTCTTTCCTTTTTCCTTCCAAATAGTCATCCCCTCCACAAGAGCTAAAATAAATACGCTCTCCCCCAAAGAAACAAGAGGTTTCACCTCCTCTACCACCACAAAAAATTTCCAAATCAATTGAGTTACAACCCATCCCTCCTCTTGCATTCCCAATTCCATGTGGGGAAGAAGAAATTGCAAAAATCGGCCATGAAGGACAGCAAGAAGAGGAGCCCAACAGAAAAGAAATGACAGACAACTTGAGGGTTTGGGCTGCCAAATTTGGGATGACAAAGATCCCCTTGATGGTTAAACCTACAAAAGAGGCTAAGGTTGAACAAATGGTGGTTAAGACTGATTTTGTAAATTTGAGAAGAAGAGCAAAAAGAAGAAGCAGATCAGCAGTCAGTTTTCTCAGAAAGTAGTGTCCATGTTGGCACTCTATTTGAAGGGAATGCTGATTCAATTCAAGTTGCACAATCAGCCATAAAGGAAGAAAGCTCAGAAGAAGATCTTGCAGTCCCAACTTGTCCTCTAGAGCAGCAGATCGAAGAGTTTGACTTGAAAAACTTCATGCTGGAGGAAGAGTTCAATCAAGAGCAAGATTGTCTTCAAACATTGGAGGAAGGAGAAGCTGCTCCAAATCCAAAAGAAGAGGAGCACATTCTAGTTGTGGAGGAGAAAATTGCAGATCCAAGGGCTTTGAGCACAAAGTAGGCTACAGGAGAACCTTTAGTTCTTATTTCTACTTCACCTCTCTCAAGTTCTAGTACTGAAGAGGAGTTTGATCTCTCAAACTCAATGTTGGAGGGTGAAAGAAACCATGGTGGTCAAGTTACAGATCAAGAAGACACCATGGAGGAAGTGGAGCATTTGCAGCAAGACAGCCATGAGGCAGTTTATCTATCAGATTTGGAGGACTATTTTGATGGAGAAGAGCCGGTTGAGTTTCCACCATTCTCTCTTTCATCATCCACATTCCAAACACTTGAGTCTGTTGTCATGAAGGAGAACATTCATTTGCAGCAGCCTGCATCTTATAGCAGCTCTTTGGAACCAAGATTGGAAGATTTTAATCTTTCATGTCCTTCATTGGAGGAAGAGAAAGGGCACAAAGATTCTACCATTGCTTCCACACCATCCATTCAAGAAGGTCTACAAGAAGACTCCATTTTTGGAGTTGAAAATCAGAGCTATGGGCATATCAAATGGACCATACCTTACCCAATCAGGTATTTGGCTTTATTGGAGCCAAAGGAGAAGTCACAACCAGTCATGCTTGCTTCTGAGCATGAGGGTGAGCTACAAAGTACCAAGGATCAGCTGTCATACCTCTTCAATCCAAATGCAGAGCAACTAAAAGAGGTATTGAATTTGCCTTCAGCTAATACCTTGATGATTTGGGTGGAAGACCAGCTTCTTGTTGATTTTCCATTCATCCAATCAGCCATGTTCAATGCCAAATCAGTTGCATGGTTGCCAATTTTGAAGAAAGGAAGCTATTTTGCACAACCAGTTGCAGGGTTTGTTTAGCTTGCCTTTGCTTCCAGTTAGAGTAGAGTAGGTAGGTTTTCTTTTAGCAGAAGAAGTGCTTGTGCACACTCTGCATGTTCCATTTGGAGCATGTATGATTTTCAGTTCTGTACATAGTTTTTGTGGTGCTGGTTTTGCTCTTGCACAGTCCATTTTAGTGGCATTTTGGTGAGAACGACTCCATTTCAGTGGGTTTCCAAGTGGCTCAGAGAGGAGGTTTTCAAAGTTGATTAGTTCGGAGTTACAACTCATGACTCCATGCCCAATGGATGCTTGAGCAACCTGGTAACTTCATCAACGAGCGAGATGACCCCCATTGAGTCACCAAATTGTTATCAAAATTCACCCCAGGGTAATTTTGATAACATGCATCAAATTATTGATCCGAGCAAGTAGATTGATTCAAAGCCCAAAATCATGTTTTTGGGCCCCCTCGCCTTCTTTCTAACTCTCCCATCCAAGGAGAAAACCCAACGAGTTAAAAAGGTGAAAAACTTACAAAAAACCAAGCTTGGGGCCAAAAAAATGAAGAAAATCAGCTAATTCCTAGTCCAGCGATCGGGACGGTTGGGATGTCGGGGCACGAATCGGTAGAAGAGCCACGGGCGGTCCGCAGCAATTGGGACATCGGGACGCGTGGGCGAAAAAAAGCCGAACCGGCTTAAAAAATGAAGAAAAATGCCTAAGTCTTGTTTCACGTAGTTTGGGACAGTTGGGACAAAAAGTACGCGGGGACGCTTGGATCGGATCGGCAGTTTGGCACAAGTCAGTCCATTTTGGGTGGTTCGGAGATTTTTGTCCCAGACAGTTTGGGACATCCGGGCCAAAAGTATGCGGAGGACGCGAACCAGCCGATTCGGTAGAGACAGGGGACTTTTAAATGCAGGACAGTTGGGACAAAAGGATGCATGGGACGCGAGAAGCAGAAAGAGCCGCCAACAAATCAAATCTCGCCATGTGTCTTCACCTCAAACAAGAACAAGGAAGTTCGAATCGGGCGGTTCGGAGATATTTGTCACAGCGGTATGGGACATTTGGGCCAAAGGTACACGAGGGATGCGTGGGACGTGAAATTGCGAGAGGGCGCAAAAAAAGAGACAAGGAGGCCCGTAGATGAATCGAGTGTGCCATGTTTGAGAAGAGGAAAAGTTGGAAATTTGGCTAAGTGTTTGGCGCAAGGTAAAAATGCGCCCCTCAGGCCCGAACCAATAAAATAGTGGAACGTGTCCAAGTTTAAGGGCACGAAAGGAATTTTCAAAGGATGATCCCATGGACAAATCAGAGGCGACACATGTCATCCAAGTGGCAGAGCGCAGAAAAAAATTCAAATATTTTCCCGCCGATCCGTTTTGGCTGTTTTTGCCCTAAATTTTCAAATCGCCATATCTTTCGATCCAGAGCTCGGATTTTCACGTTCTTTATATCAATGGAAATATGGTGAAATTCTCTACACGATTCTAGGGTCAATCTTGCATTTTGGTTCAGTTTGGAGAGAGAAAATCAAGAAACATCTCTGGCACGTGGTAATGGCCAGAAGTGATGTTTCAACAACCAGTTTTAATGCAGAATGGGTCGCATTCTTCTCCAGCACGGCCAAAAATGTTAGGGCATGGGTCTGTAAGGATGCCCATGCTGTTTTAATGCATCTGCATTCAATGAGGAATGGCTCCCACGTTTTTACACGTTTTCTCTCTCCTAGGCTCGACCCATGCATTGTATAAAGCCATATTTGGCTCATTTTTCAAAAGGTTGTTCATATTTTTAGCTCTGCCCTCCCTTATTTTCTTCTCCAGGGTTGAAAATGGAGTTTGAACCTCCTCCCCTACTTTGTAATGGTGTTTTTGCCTTTTACCATTAAAATGATGTTCTGTGCAAACTTCTGAAGCAACAAAAACGTGTTTCGTGATGCATCTGTCCATCCTTGCTCGTTCTTTGCTTGTCTTTCTTCTTGCCTCTCTTCATTGAAAGTATTTGTGCATGTTTTAATACTCATTACAGGTTTGGAGCTGTGTTCATGGAGTTTTGGGACATTTTCTATGTGAAATCTATCCTTGGGCCTATGATGCATCTGTCCATCCTTCCCATTGCTCACCTCTCTTTGTTCCATGGTAGTTTTGATAGATGTTCAACATTTTCCTTCTCTGGTGTATCACCGTTTTAGTGTAGGCTCTGTTTTCCCTTTTCTCTCTCTCTCTGTCTCCTTGGCATGGTTATATTAGGATTAGATTAGCTTGCCTGCACTAGAATAGCTTGTGGCAGGTAGTTTAGGAAGAGGAACCAGCCTTCTCTGGAGATTCCTTTCTCATTTTTGCAAGTCCCACACTTGGAGAAAGGATTCCATGTTGTGCAATCACACTAGATGCTAGTATGATCAAACTAGAAATCTGATCAACATCCAGGGGGTCTTTGTGAATTCGCACTAACAAGACCTCTAGGAGGAGGCCCCATACTCTACCTTCCTTGTGCATCAAATCTTAGAGGAGTTATGTAAGGTTGGCGGGTTTGGTGTTGCTCCTGAGGTGGCTACTATGGTGGTCGAAGGAATATTTTCCTTAAATCTATCCACCACATGGAGGAGGAACTAACCCCCTCGATCTGCCATCCTGCATCTTCTAGATACATCTCTAAACTCTGTCTCTATCCTGTTGCATCTTTGCACGTGTCTCCTCTACAATATAGGCCTTCTCCATGGCCTCTGCTAATGTCTGTGGGTAGTGAATGCGCACCGCACCACCCAAATCTAAATTCAGGCCCCTAATGAACCTGTGAATCCATACTTTCTCATCCTACATGTAGTTGACATATTGGAGTAGGTCAGAAATCAACTCTCATACTCAACTATGGTCATAGATGCCTGACGGAGGTCGTGAAACTCATCTATCCGCTATTGAATAAACCTCCTAAGAAAATACCTACTCCTAAAATGGTCCTCAAATAGCTCCCAGGTAACTGTCTCTAAGTCAACATGGAGCTTTTACTCCTTGGTCCTCCACTAGACTCTGATCCATCCCTCAAAAGATGGATCGCAACACAAGCTTTCAAGTATCTAGTACAAGGGTAGAGCTTGAAGCATCCACTCAAGCTCACCTACCAGGCTATTTCCTAAAAACTACATGTATCTCTTGAATAGTGAGATGGTCTTAGCTTCAGGATCTCCCTGATATGGTCTGTAGCTAACATCTGATGACCCGTAGGTCTCTCTACATGCTCCTCCCTCTATCTAGGGCTCCAAGATCTATCCCTATGTCCTGAAATCCTATCTCCATGCCCTCTCTATGGTGACTCTACCCTGACTAACTCCACGTGGAATTTATCTACCCCATGCTCCTCATTGTATCAAGGATATTCCCTAGCCTCAACTGATGGCTCCATATCCTATCTAGTAGGTTGTCCTCTTAGGGACCCTCCACATATAGTGGCATTGACATCCTGAAGCGTTTGTAAAATCGAGGAAGGATGGCCGCTATAGCCTGATCTGGCGGTGGTATACCTAGGTCTATATGAAAAGACCCCTTGTTTGGTCTGCACCTCCTGAGACAAGATGAGAGTTAGTTCATCATTTTGGTTTTGTTTCAGTTTTCTAAGTTTTCTAAAATTATACAATTATCAAACATTGTGGTTTTCTAGATTAAAAGAAACCAATTTTGCACTAGGTTAAATGTTGATGTTTTGTGTTTTCTAGGTTTGCCTCAGGGTCCAAGCTTTGAACCCATGGCTCTGATACCAAGTGTAACACCCACAAAATGATTCTCTAGGAACACACTATAACCTAACACTTAGCCCGAAAATTGCGACTAACTTTTTTAAAATTTATAAAAAGGTTACAAGGGTGTTTGACCCTTAGGGTTCATTAAATTAACTTACATCACTAAACTCAACTTTAAGATTGATAGGTTAGGTCTAGTTAAAATATTATATACTATAATTTACTTTACCTCTAAGGTTGATTAATTAAAAGTCAACTAGGAAGGTGCCATAGATTAATTTACATAGTTAAATGTTTTCTTCTCTTTAGTTAATGTTCAATCCTAAAAAGGTTAACCTTATGTTAATTTATTTAAATTTATTATCCTATTAACTTAGAGTCCTTTCCATTGACTCCTAAGGCTTGCTAAGAACTAATAAAGGTTTAGCACTCTAAGGCAATTAAATGGCCCCACTCCCCAATTACACATACCCTTAAGGATTTAATTTAAACATTTAAATTACATTTCTACCAAACAAAAGTAGGGTGAAACCTCCACCCTTAGATCAAATCAATCTTGGCCACTAGATCCTAGGGTTCCAAACTAGCCCTAAATTTCCTTATGAATTTCTATTAAAACATTTCCTTCATTTTATTCTCCTCATTTGGTCTATTTTTTTGTTAAAAATTGCAGGTTGAAGAGAAAGGAGCCATGAGAGAAAAGGAGGAAGAACTATGGAGGATTCTACAAGGAGATCTAGTTTAGATTAGTTTAGTTGTAGTTTTATCAATGTAATCTATTTCATTTAAGGATTGGGAGGGGTTTCCTCTACCAATCAGGTTTTTATTTCATGCTATTTGTATTTGGGGTCCTCAATTTGGGGCAAACCCTACCTCCATGAATAAAAATGTGAAGGAATGTTTGAGATCCACCATTTGTAGCTTTAATTACTTTATACAACAAGGTTAGAGCATTATCGATTCCTGGTAGTTTCCCTATTAAATTTACAATTTAAAATTTAGTATAAACCAGTGAAAAACTTGCATAGGCATGGATCCTAGATATTCTATCATAAGTGATAGAACCACCGCTCAAAGTAGGCTAGTGGTCCACGGGACTCCTGCCCTATATGGGTAACAAACCGTGAAGCGCGCCCTACAGAGCGGAGGTTTTGAGACCATTGCCTTATCCTAAATGGTGGTTGCGGGACCGTCACTTTGCATAGGGCAGCGGTCTTATTTCTCGATAAACAAAACCTAAAAACCTAAGATTTCACAAAAAATAATAGTTACTAAAAAAGTGTTAAAATGCATTATGAGCTCATTTTTGTACATCTAGAGTTCTAATTTTTGGATTTAATGCTATTTTTTCATTCCTTCGTTAAATCTACTCATTTTTAAAGTATTATCTAATCCAATAAAACACATCTACTTTGCAAAGTCATTCTATTATGTTCAACTAGTATTCTTTATAATTTCATGAGAAAAAGAGATTTAAATCTACTTTTACATTGTTATTCTTTTACTACAAAATCAACATTTCCAATAACAATAAACTTCAAATTTGTTCTCTTGTTCCCATTTTTACTACAACATATATATGTTCAAAACAACTACAAAAACTTTATTTTCCATTCAAATTTACTATGTATACATTTTCAACATCTATAACTTCTATATTTCTTCTTTTTCATTTACAACATTACAACTTCACAATGAAAGTAAATTTATTTTTCACAAATAACCAAAATCCAAATAAAGGGAATCACTTTCTTTTCTATTTCACAACTAACTTTACAACAAAAATCTTTCTTCTCTTTTTCAATATATAATACAACTTTCATAACCAACAATGGAATGCAAATTTTCTTCACTATTTCTATACAATGTCCTCCACTTAAAGTGGGAAATAATACAAGAATATATGCTAAAAGTAGAATAAAAAATTACAAGTTCCTCCACTCTAAGTGGGAACAAAACAAAGGAAGTTTCATAAGGTCTCCCAAAAACTCCAAGCTTCAAAACTCAAACACGATAGCTCCTCCAAGGTTTGTTTGATTCAAAAGAAAATGGGGGAGAGGTAACTCTCTCCACCCAACCCAGATATCCAATGAAAAAGATAAGCCGTCCTCTCCATTGGCCCCCGAGTGCCAACCACATTACAATGGGAGATAATTCCAACACATGGAAACAACAAGCTTCCACAAAAAAAACAAATATTTTACAACCATTTCAACCACATTCAAATCAACAACAACAAAAGAAAGAAGAACAACAAAACAACAACAAAAAAGGCTTAAAATGAAATCCAAAGGAGCAAGACCTATGGGGAGGCCACTTATGCCTCCTAATGGGAATGGGTGCCCACCGTAAAGCCTCTAATTCCTATCTCAAATCCCTTACATATTATTATGCCTCCCTCAAGTACCCCTTATACCTCCCACATACTTTTATGTCTCCCTTAATCTCTTATGCCTCCCTCATAAAAGAAACAAGTAAGAAATGCAAGCATTCCTTATCCAAGGTGGGGCACCCAACCCAAACTCCCTCCAAACAAGAAAGTAAACTCTTATTACTCCCTATATGAAATATCCCAATAGTCTCCTCGTAATCCAAACTTCTTGCAATCTACCCACACCCAACAGGCATTCCAAAGAAAAACTACACAACACAAGTGTATAAACACAAAATAAATCATAACATAAGCAAGGTAAACCTCCTACCTTTCCATAGTAGAGTTTGTTCCAAGAGTAAATCTTCAAGCTACTCAAAACAAAGAAAGCATCCACAAGTTTCAACAATCCAAAAGCATTCCCAACAATCCTCTAACTCCCAAAAATGCAAGAGCACAAAATAATGAAGTAACCCCCAAACAAGAAAAATAACTTCAATAAATAGAAAAGGGAGAGAGGAGGATGAGGTGGCTCCATGTAGGATGCCACATCACTCATCCTCAATTCCACCTAAGAAGTCAAACCTCAACCCCAATGCACCATAAATTGGTGGGTGAGAGGAATGACAAGTTACTTACACACACAATCTAAGCCCACACCCCCTAAGGAAAAACTTAAGTACTTGAAAGAAAGTGTAATAAACATTTTACATTTTTATCTTCCCAAAACACCTAATGGGGTCTATTTTTGACCCCCCAACCCATATTTAGTGTTGGTATATAAAATTAAGAGGTGTGTTACAAGTTTAACTTGTCCCACAAGCCTTCAAAATTGGCCCTTATGGCCAAATTCAAGTTTCCCATGAAGGTAAGAGTTTACAACACTCAAGATCTTAAGCATTCAACAAACAACACAAAATCCAAGAGCATATCAAGTCTAATAAATGAACAAGTATTTTTGTCACATATTTAATTAGTTTAGGACAAGATTTATTAACTTTAATAAGACAGTTGGACCCACTAGGAAAAGGGGAAAAATCATACATCAAAATCTAAATAAATAAAACAAGTAAATTACATCACTCAAAAGAAACGCATACTAACATTCTTAAAAGGGAAACTAAAACAAAAGACAACACATGACCCCTCGGTCACAATTTTCCCCTAACCAAATAATTCTAACACACACATAATTACATGTTGTCATGGTGACCCTTGTTGAATTCATCTAGAATTCCAATGTGGTGCAGTATCCAATCCCCCAGTTATTTGTTGTGAATATATATATATACACACCTGCAAAACACAAAATACCTCCTTTGGCCTCGTGGCCATATTAAAACATCTATGCCAAAATATGCAATATAAATCTAAAATCATCTATATACGAATTAATATCATCTAGGAAAATACGATATCATTTACAAATTTCTAGCAACATTTCTATCCAACGTTTCATCCATGTCAAAATGATCACAACATTAATTCAATTATCAAAGCCTACTCATGGTGACGAAAGTATATCACATGTCATAAATATATATATAAATAACCATGTCCACAACATATCAACATCAATATAAAATGTCTCTAATAATCCAC
This sequence comes from Taxus wallichiana var. yunnanensis, assembly GCA_018340775.1. Taxonomy (NCBI): domain Eukaryota; kingdom Viridiplantae; phylum Streptophyta; class Pinopsida; order Cupressales; family Taxaceae; genus Taxus; species Taxus wallichiana. The sequence continues at coordinate 155,725,381 of CM031233.1, forward strand.
ATGCATCATATATGAATCGAAATCAACAACAGTCTAGTATCTCTAACATATAGTATCATGCTAAAACAAAAGCTAAAACAATGTCCATAAGTGTAATCGACAGTATCATAATCAATAACAAAAAGGTGTCGAAGGAAAGTGGGCACTACGAGTTCAAACCCTTTTGTTTTTTCTATTGCATCATTCGATCTTTCATTTCATAGAATTTTATTGTGTATTGTTGTTGTTGTAATTGCAAGGTTCTTGTAGTGTTTTTTTATTATGCGGGTTGTTCAACATCCTTCTTAGTGCATCACCTTCCCTTAGATTAGGTTATACTTTCATGCATTTTCTCTAACTCTATCATCTTAGGAAAATATTAGATTAGATTAGTTCCGTAACTCTCTTCACATTGGAGTAGTTGGCACTAACATAGGATAGGAAGTTGGCCTTCTCTAGAGTATTATCCCAATTACAAAGTCCCAAACTTGGGGATAACTCTATGTTTGACAAATCACTTTGACTGTCTTAGCCATTCACTTGCGAGCAATTAGGGGTGCTATGAGTTTTCCATAACAAGAACCATTTCATATTTTTAATAAAGTGCATACTTGTTTTAAGTTGTAGATTTAAAACTCAATACAAATTTTGAAAGAGATATAATTTCCATAACAAGAAGACTCTTCAATAATATTTTCCAACCATACACACTTTATAATTAAATATTACAAATCAAATTTAAATAAACCATTTATAAGGAGTTCAAACTTAAAATTCAAGTGAGAAAAATCCCTCCACTCAAAGGTGTAGACAACATGATAAAATTTACAAAAAAATTCTCTCTTCTTTGTCTTCTACACAATGTAACTCTATCCAAGGCATCAACTTTGAGCTCCTTCTTTTCTTCATCTCCAAATCACAATAACAAGGAAGGGAGCATAGGAAACACTCACCTCCCAACCTTATTCCAATGAGAAGGTGAATCCAACCTTCTCATTGGCCCCCAAGTAGCAACAATGGAGTAATAGGGAGTGTTTACAACCACGGAAAAATTTATAAAGGATTAAACAATAAATACATTCATGCGAACAAAACTTGCAACACATACAAGCAAAAAAACATCGATAGCATCAATACATAATTTTAAGAAAACATAAGCTTACAATCTAAGCCAAGGGAGAAGAGAAATATGTGGAACCCCTTACACCTCCCAATGGGTTAAGTGTCCACCTTGAAAGATCCAAAAGTTGCATCCACACAAACTAAACTCTTATCCTTCCCTCAATCTCTTATTAATCCCTCAAGTATCTTATCACTCCCTCAATTCTCTTATGACTCCCTCATGTAAAAAATACAAAGATAAGCAACAAATCTCCCTTATCTTCACAAGGTGGAAAACCCAACTAAAACTCCCTCAAAATACACATAAAAAACTCTTATACCTCCCTCGAATGCCCCCATTTTCCTTCTCCCCACACCACTCTTAATGTAATACTACCCCAAATCCAAAACAAACACATACATTCATTCATTTTACAATATAACACACAACAAGTAAAATAAAATGCAAGGGTATAGACCCTACCTTTCCATTGTAAGAACCTTCAATCCTTAAGAAAAAAACTTCAAGCTTCTTCCAAGTCAAAGACAATCAAAAGAAATATCCCAAGTTCCAAAACAAGTAACTCAAGAAAAATCACCAAAATATGCAAGTGTGCAACAAAACCAAGTAACCCCCAAAACTACAAAATAACTCAAATAAATAGAAAATGTGGAGAGGATGGTGAGGTGGCTCCATGTAGGATACCACATCACTTCCCCTCCAATCCACCTTACTAATTCAAACACAAGGACCAAGAATCATAAATGGGTGGTTGAGGATAAGCCAAATTTCATTCAACACACAAACATCCACTCCATACTTCCAAGGACACAATTAAGAGGGTTTGTAAGAAAGTGCAATTAAATTCCTCTTTTCCTTTCAAAAAAACACATAATGAGGACTAATTTTGGCCCCTCACGTCATAGGTATGGTTGGTATGAAGGTTTGAGAGGTATGGGACAATTTTAACTTATTCCACAAGCCTCTAAAAGAGGGATTCAATTCCAAATTCGAGATTTGAAGGATGGGGTTGGGTACACAACTCAACATCAAACTGAATCCATCTAAATCAATAAGATAACAAGGAATATCTACCAAATTAAAGTCCCCTTTGTCACATCCCAACTTAGCATAATAAACATGATTAATTCACTAAACAAGAGCAAATTAGTTAAGAAATAATAAATTGACAATACATTACAATAAAAGAAATCACAAACACAAGAAAATAAATCAAAAATAAAAAAGGAGAGAAACACACCAACCAATGGCCACATGTGAAGTCAACCCTCCATAAGGACCTCGTAACCCCTTCTTTTTTATTGTGATATAATTTTCAACAACAAAAAAATACCCCTTCGGCCTCAAGGCCATATCAGTTACATCAAGTAATAAAACACATACATATCTATCAATTAACATCATCATATAACATAGCTAAATCGTCATCAAGGTAAATAAATTTCATCAATCATTTAAAATTTCTAAACAATAGAATACTACCATTTTATCGACATGAATGAGACCATAAGAATAGCCTAATCATCTAAACATAATCAATACGTAAAAATCCAAAGTGTAAGTATATAATCAAATAAACAACACAAGATCATCATCAAATCTTGAAATGTCTACCCATGTCTGCTACGAGTCCATAAAATCCACAAACATGAGTCACAACATATTGATAATTAAAATGCCCAAACTATCTATCAACATGCTAACAAAAATATAATAATAATTTCTATGTCTCTAATCAATAATAATCAAAATCATCTAGTAAAAATAATAGAGGTTTATGAAGGTGCATAAGTATTTCATTTCTCAGGGTTCAAATGGTGAGCCAAAATGAAACCCAACTTTACAATTTCAACAACCTCCTAAAAGTGTGAAAAGAGGTAATCGGTCTCCTAGAAGGGTGGAGAAGAGAGCACTAATAGTTGATCGTGGTCGGTCTAAGGTTTAAGACGAATCGCAACACAATAAGTAACATGACTAGAAGAGGACATCTATTTTCCGGGGTTCGAAAGTTTATTCTGCGAGCCTTTGAAAATTGTGTTTTTCTAACTTTGCGTGGCAGAAAAAATGGTTGTTTTATTTGATGACATCAACTAAATTTCACCAATACTAGCAGACATGAGTGCCCAAATATGACACCCTAGGTTAAAAACGTATGATTTTGTGCGAGAAATACTTATTGATGGTCGAGGTGTAACTTAGTTACAAAAATCACAAGGTGGAGTTTTGTTGTTTTAAACTATATAGTTTGGTTAAATATCCAAATGTATAATTAGCCATTGGTTTACTATTTCTATTATATTGAAAATGAAGAACCAAAATATGAAAATTATAAAAGATTAAGGTAAGTAAACCATGCCTAAAGCTAGATGAGTTTGTCCTATATGCTCTCTCGCTTCCTCTCGGCCGCTCCATGAAAACCTTAAAGTGCTATTCTCATATTGGCCAAGATATACAAATTCGTGCATTATCTTTTGTCTAATAAGAGAGAAAACAAGGGTAATTCATATCATTCTATAATTTCACTAAAATCGAAGAATTATTTCTATCTTTTTATTCATGTCAAAATGATCACTGCAAAGGGAGCAACAAGAACTAACTCATTAAAAATATCTCAAGAAAATTTGTATATAATCTTAGTTGTCTCCACCTCTCCACCACCACTGGACTGATTTCTAACTTCATGAGATCTCTGTCGGATATCCAATCCCTATAAGATAATCTAGGATATTGATCTTAAATTGGCTAGTAAATAAATCACTAAGCTTTGAAATGTCATTATTGAGATTTGCAAGGGTCAAAAGTTTCCCACTCTTACAAAATTTAAGCATAGTCACTGCTTCTACATACTCTTGAATCCTTGGTGAAAAATATCTTCTAAGCATCCATGCATTGTCATCATTTTTTTCAACTCTTTAGTAACCCATGATAGGTGTTGCCTAGTAACCACACTCACTACCTATTTTAAAACCATTTCCTTATCATCATTACCAATCACGTGGACTGGTTAAAATAATACTATGTAACATGTAATGGCCGCTAAAAATACTCGCACGAGACCCAAGAACAACCTAGGTTTAGTTAGAAAAATTAAGGAATATTTTTTTTGAAAAGCGTGCCCACAAAAGTTTTCAAAAATGATAGTTGCCACATTAATGTCTCTAAGGTGATGACACAAATAAAAATAATATTCCATGATAACACAATATTAAAAATCTACAAGTATGCTTTAGCACATTGTTTTGACTAAACAAGTTTAATCTCCCTAAGGATTATTTAAATAATAAATTAGTTCCTACTAAAGTTTAATATTCCCCATGGGGTGTCAAGGGTAAAAGTGGCCAATGAAATTAAATACTATGGTTATTTAATTTATATAATGTTGAAACAACTAGCAAGGTCCCATATTAAAAGTTGGGTTAGGATAATGAACACTTCCCTACCCCATAAAGTAACCCCTTTAAAAAGTCAACCCATATTTTGAAATTAAAACATTTGAATTAAAAGGGAAATTTATATTCACCCACTTTCCACCTACTTTTTGTAGGGATGAATCTCGATCCCTTGGATGGATTCAATTTGGTCCTTTGATGTGGAAATAGGGTAACCAACCCTAAAGAATCCTTCAAGTCCTTTTCTCATTTCATTTGTCTCATTGTTTCTATTTTGTATTCCAGTTATTAGAGGACGAAGAGAGGCCATTGGAGGACATTCCAAGATTTTGGAGGAGCTTACAAGTTTCATTTATTTTCTCATTTTACTTATACCCTCTCCTAGGGTTTCAAAACATTTTATAATTTTATTTAGCTTAGTTTCCTTTGATTTTCCCAAATGGGCTTGTGGGTATTTGCCCATTTTATTTATAAAGCTATATTATATCTATAATTTCATTTTGAGTAAGTGTATATAGATATATATATGTATATATACATTTAAATACTTGTGTATATATTTATTTGGTTTGAGAAAACATTTATTGTTTATTTATTATTATTTTAAAAAAGTTAAAGGAAATCCGAATTTGAAATATATACAAAATATAAACACACACACACACTGTGTGTGTGTGTGTGTCACTAAAAATAAAGAAGGGATCGTGAGAAAAATGTGCGCGCAGGCCACTATGCATACTATTTGCATCGGAGAGGGGCGGTTTAATATGTGGGGAGTAGCGGTGTTTGGAGGGTGGGGAGGGGTTAGCGACCCCAAAACCCACCCCATTTAATATTAAATGGGGTGGGGTTGGGGTTGTCGACCCCTCCCCACCCCAATCTACATATAAAAATAATCACCCATTACTGACCCAGTGCCACAACCCTCCCATACCGACCTCTATTTTTTTAATTTAGTTTTCACTTAATTAAAATTTTCTTTTATGCAATATGTTTAAGTACACACACACACACATATATATGTATGTGTGTGTGTGTGTGTGTGTGTGTGTGTGTGTGTGTGTGTGTGTGTGTGTGTGTATGTATGTATGTATGTATGTATGTATGTATGTATGTATGTATGTATGTCATATACTAATGTGAATAATATTTCCTTTGAATAAGATTTACGATAGGGTGTTTTTTTATACATTTAATAAACAAATTGGAATAGTATATTGGTATTAATAAATTATCTTATTAGTAAAACTTTCACTAGTAGAAATGTTTTATTATTAATAATGTTTAGGATACTAGCATTACTATCAACCTAAAAGTGAAATGTAACTAGTAGTATGGGCAAGTTAAAAACTTGCATTAATACTTTCTTCTTTTCTAGTCCATTTAGTAAACATTATATAGGAGGTAAAGAAAATTTCATTTCACTTCCCTTAACTAAATGTAGTAGATTGCAACAACTTTTAAAAGAGGATACATGCTAGAGATAGGACTTAGATTTCTTCATTGGCCTATTCCAAGACTAATTAAAACTTAAGCAATTTCCATCTATTGGGAATAAGGTTTTAAAATATATTTCCTCCACTACATGAAAAGAAATCAATACCAGCTTACTTCACTACATGCCTTTAAGTAATATATGAACGTTAATATTTCTTCCTTCTCATCTCTAATAATAAAAATACATCAATGAAGACAACTTTTCTTTCCTACAATACAATTTTCAAACAAGGTAATGAACTTTATTTCCCATTTCACAAAACTAACTTTACAACACAATTCTTTCTTCTTCTTTTCAATATATAATACAAATTTCATAACCAATAATGGAATACAATTTTCCTTCACAAGTTCAATACAATGTCCTCCACTTAAAGTGGGAAATCATACAAGAATATAAACTAAAAGTAAAATGCAATATTACAAGTTCCTCCACTCTAAGTGGGAATAGCACAAAGGAAGTTTTGTTACAAGAAGGATCTTCTTATGGATTTCACCAAAAGTTTCAAGCTTCCGAACACCATCAAGATAACTCCTCCAAGGTTTGTTTGATTCAAAAAAATGGGGGAGAGGCAATGCTCTCCACCCAACCAAGATATCCAATGAAGAGGAGAATCCATCCTCTCCATTGGCCCCCGAGCCCCAACCACATTACAATGGGAGATAATTCCAACACATGGCAAAAACAATCTTCCACAACACAAACAAATATTTCACAACCATTTCAACCACATTCAACTCAACAACAACACAAGAAAGAAGAACAACAAAACAACAAAAACAAGGCTTAAAATGAAAGCCAAAGGAGAAAGACCTATGGGGAGGCCACTTATGCCTCCCAATGGGAATGGGTGCCCACCTTAAAGCCTCCAATGCATATCTCAAATCCCCTACATACTCTTATGCCTCCCTCAAGTACCCCTTATACCTCCCACATACTCTTATGCCTCCCTCAATCTCTTATGCCTCCCTCATAAAAGAAACAAGAAAGAAATGCAAGCATTCCTTGTACAAGGTGGGGCACCCAACCCAAAATCCCTCAAACAAAAAGGTAAAATATTATGCCTCCCTACATGAAATCTCCCCATAGTCTCCTCCTACTCCAAAATTAGGCAATCTACCCACACCCAACAAGCATTCCAAAGAAAACAATACTCAACACAAGCATATAAACAAAAATAAAGCATAACATAAGAAAGGTAAAGCTCCTACATTTCCATAATAGAGCTTCTTCTAAAAGTAAAACCCCAAGATCCTAAAAAAAAAGCAAGCATCTAAAGCTCCAACAATCCACAAGCACTCTCAATAATTCTTTCTCTCTAAAATAATTACAAGAGCACAAAATAATGAAGTAACCCCCAAACAAGCAAAAGAATTTCAATGAATAGAAAAGGGAGAGAGGAGGGTGATGTGGCTCCAAGTAGGATGTCACCTCATTTCCTCTCCCTCCACATCACCTTAGTCAACCTCATATTCCAAAGCACAATTAATAAGTGGTTGAAGGAATGACATATTACTTACACACACCATCTAAGCCCACACCCCCTTAAGGACAAAATTAATTACTTGAAAGAAAGTGCAATAAACATTTCACCTTTTTACCTTCCCAAAACACCTAATGGGGTCTAATTTTTACACCCCAACCTATAAGTAGGGTTGGCATAGCAAATTAAGAGGTGTGGGACAACTTGTCCCACAAGCTTCCAAATTTGGCCTCTAAGGAAAAATTCAAATTTCCATGAAGGGGTGAGTGTACAACACTCAAGATCCTCAAGAACTCAACTTACAACCCCAAATCCAAGAGAATCTTACTCTAATAAACGCATTCCTTTGGTCACATATTTAATTAGTTTAGGAAAAATTTATTAACTTTAATAAGACACTACAACCTCGTTATTAAGAAAGGAAACTAAAAACAAGACAACACATGACCCCTTGGTCACAATTTCCCTTTAACAAAATTTAAACACACACATACACACAATTACATGTTTCCATGGTGACCCTTGTTGAATTCATCTAGAATTCCAATGTGGTTGGTCTCTAATCCCCCGATGTTTGTTGTGAATAAATTTACCTGTAAAACACAAAAATACCTCATTCGGCCTCGTGGCCGCATTAAAAATTTTATGCCAAAATATGCAATATAAATCTAATATCATCTATATATATGAATTAATATCATCTAGGAAAATACAATATCATTTACAAGTTTCTAGCAACATTTCTATCCAATGTTTCATCCATGTCAAAGTGATCACAACATTAATTCAATTATCAAGTCCTACTCAATGTCGCGATGGATATCGCATGTCAATATATATATATATATATAACCATGACAACAAGATATATATAATAATCCACATGCATCATATATGAATCGAATCAACAACAATCCAGTATATCTAACATCTAATCATCATGCTAAATCAAAAGCTATAGTAATATCCATAAGTGTAGTTAATAAAGATTATCATAATCAATAATAAAAGGGTGTAAAATGAACCCGACTAGCAATGCAAAGTAAAGTATCATCCCATGTAGCCACAGTCTCATCATACCTATCCCATTGTATTCGAACCTAATCAATCTCTCTACCTCAAAGGCCAAGGGTCTTGTGCTTTAAAATGTGGACATGCTCCACCATCACCTGCCCCTGATCCTACACTTGCAATGAGTTCTAATCCAACACATGTGAAGGATCTGCAATATATCTCCTAAGAACTGAAAAATGAAACACATCATGGACGTGAGACAAGCTAGGTGGCAATGCTAAATGGTAGGCCAAAGGGCCGATATGCTCTAAGATCTCAAAGGGACCCACAAATCTAGGAGCTAATTTAGAACTTTTCCGTAATGAGATAGGGATCTTATGTGGCCTAACATGAAGGAACACCTTCATGCCCACATCAAAACTATGATCTGTCCTATGTTGATTTGCATACTTCTTCTACTGGTCTTGTGCCTCATGTAATCTTTGTCTGATCATAATTACATGCTGCCCCATGTCCTGTAATAAAGTTGGCCCAAGAGAAACCTTGTCCTCTAACCTATCCCAACTAAGAGGTGTCCTACACTCTCTACCATATAATTCCTGAAAAGGAGCCATGCCTATCGAACTCTGAAAACTATTATTGTAGGAAAACTCCACCAAGTACAAATACTCCTCCCATCTTGACTGGTGATCCATGATGTACATCCTAAGCATGTCCTCTAAAATATGATTCACCCACTCTATCTAACCATCTATTTTAGGGTGATATTTTGTACTGAAATTGATCCTCGTCTCGAGGGCATGCTGCATGGTAGTCTAAAAGTGGGAAGTGTACAAAGGATCATGATCACAAATGATTTTCTAAAGAATCCCATGCAACCTGAAAATCTCATTAATATATACTCATGCCAATGCACTAGTTGTATAGGTGGTCTTCACCAGAAAAATGAGCCACTTTCGTCAATTTATCCACCATGAACATGATGGCATCGTGGTGGTACCTCGACATCGATAGCCTAATGATGAAGTCCATGGAAATGGTGTCCCACTTCCACTCCTATATAGCATGAGGAAAGAGAAGGCCAACTGGATGCTGATGCTCAATCAACCTTCACTTTTTGACACTCTAAACAACGTGATACAAACTAAGCCACGTCTCTCTAAATTCCCCTCCAATGATACAACTTCCTCAAAGTGGTGTGCATCTTCTTCTTCACCTCGAGATGGGCTGAATAAGGTACATGGTGAGCCTCTATCAAAATGTCTTGTCTTAAGTCTTCATCTCTAGGAACATATATCTAGCCTTTGTGCCTGAGAAGGCCATTTGCCTCTAGTTAGAAACCATAAAAATTCCACTCAAGGGGTTTCTGAGACTCAATCTCTGCTTTAGCTGCAAGATAGAAGTGGTCCTGAGAAAGCTGATGTAAAATCTTGCTTCGTAAATGTGCCCACTAAAGTAGTAGCCATAACCACATGTCTCCATCTGCAAAGAGAATCTACAACCATGTTCTCCTTCCCCTTCACATGCTCTATCTCCATTTCATACTCACAAAGCAACTCCATCCAACACCGATGACGAGTGTTGAGATTGGGCTGCATGAAGAGGTGGAAAGACTCAAGTGATCAATCCTGAGTGTAAATCTCCAACCAAGAAGGAAGTGTCTTCATTACACTAAGGCATGAACAACTGCTGCAAGCTCAAGATCATGATTCAGATAATTGAGCTCATAATCCTTGAGTTTTGAGACTCAAAAGTCACTACTTATCCCTCCTCCAACACACCTCCAAGTCCTGCCAAAGAAGCATCTGTGCATATAAAGAACTCACCCGAGGATTTGACAATGCAAGTATAGGTGCTGCCGTGAGGCATTCCTTGATGCCTTGAAGGATTACTCACATCTTTCGACCATACAAACTTATTCCCTTTCCACTGAAGGGAAGTGATGGGGTGCGCAACCCGAGAGAAGTCCTGAACAAATATCCTGTAATATCCTACTAAACCCATGAAGCTGCATACCTCTATCACACTAGTGGGTGTTGGCCAATCCATAATAGCTCGAATCTTGGAAGGATTGACTACGATAACTTCCCTAGAAATGATGTGGCCCAAATATTTTACCTCTTGTCGAAAGAACGCACACTTCTCCAGGTTCCCATAAATATGTTGCTCACGAAGACACTGAAGAACTTGGTGAAGGTTCTCCTTGTAATCCTCAAGCGTACATGAGTAAATCATAATGTCATCAAGTAAAATTAGCACGAAGCAATCCAAGAATGTCTTGAATACCCCATTCATCAAGCTCATTAACACTAGCAGGGGAATTTGTCAAACCAAAAGGCACTACGGTGAATTCATAGTGGACATATCTCGTACGAAAGGTGGTCTTATGAATATCTACCTCTGTGATCCTTAGTTGTTGATAGCCTGACTTAACATCTATATTGGATAAAACTACAACCCCTTCATCTTATCAAATAAATCATCAATACGTGGAATGGGGTAACGATTCTTGATCGTTACTTTGTTCAACTAGTGGTAATCAATACACAACCACAGAGATCCATCCTTCTTCTTTACAAAATCACTAGTGTACCCCAAGGGGATACACTAGGATGGATCAGACATTTCTCCAGAAGGCCCTCAAGGTACAACTTGAGCTCGCAGAGTTCAGGAGTAGTCATCCGATACGGTGCTTGTGAGACAAGCTCTACTCCCAGAACCAAATCTATGTAAAAATATATCTCATGTGGGGTGGTAACCCCGGTAGATCCCCTGGAAAGACATAAAAAAACTCTCTCAAGATGGGATGATCATCAAGGGATGGTGCACTAGATTCATCCTCGGTCTTTCACTAAACATAAAAACATACATTTAACAACCCCATCACACACACCACTTAATCTGCATAGCGGAGATGATGTGAATGGAAACATGCCTCCTAACTCCTATTATCACTAACTCAACCCCTAGATCATCTGTACAAGTAATAGTCTTATGGTAATAGTCCACTCTAGCTCTATGTGTAGACAACCAGTCCATGCCCAAGATGACTCCATAAGAACCTAGAGGAAGGATGTGAAGATCCGAGGTAGTGGTGAAGGGTCCCAAATCCACTACACACTCCTTTACTAAGGAGTCTATAGAAATTTTTGCTCCAGAAGCCATTTTGACATCCCAACTAAGACCGTTCCTAACTACCACCAACCATGCAACGCTCTAATAATGATGGTGCAATAAAATAATCAGATGAACCAGAATCAAATAATATAGAGGTGGAAATACCACCAATACTACATATCATCTCTATCACGGTACTCTGGTGCTCATCTGGCAGTTCTCAACCACTGCGTAGAACCGATGGCTCCATGTCATGTCTCCAATAGTAGGCTCTGAGATCTACATCTTACCCTTGTTACTAGGGTTCTGTGGGAAATATCTCCAATGATGTCTAGTAATGCCACCACCATAACAACTTCCTGGTCCTCTATAATGAGATGCATCTCCAACTGGTACTCTAGAGCTTTGAGCTGTGGATCTTGATGATCTAGCTATAGACTTTTGAGGTCTCTCTTGACAAGCTCTTGTTGATTGCACTCTCGGCGTACCTGTTTCCTAATGGGACACCTAGGAGGAGGCTCTATACTCCATCGTCTCTATGCGTGAACCTCTGAGGAGGTCTATAAGGTGGGTGGTTCTCTCTTGCTAAGGTAGTTGTTGTGGTGGCCTGAAAGATGACTGTGCTAAACCCTATCCATGACAAGGAGGAGGAATCGGCCCCCTTAGTCTGCTATCCTTCATCTGTTGGATGCGGCTCCAAGCTCTATCCTTATCATTATGTATCTTTCCTGTGTGTCTCCTCTATAATATAGGCCTTCTCCATGGCCTCTGCTAAGGTCTGTGGGAAATGAATGTGCACCGTACCACCCAAATCCAAATTCAGGCCCCTGATGAACCTGTGAATCCGTACCTACTCATCCTACATATAGTCGACATATTGGAGTAGGTCCAGAAATTGACTCTCATACTCAACTACAGTCATAGATTCCTGACGGAGGTCATGGAAATCATCTATCCACTACCAAATAAACCTCTAGGATAAGTACCTTAGCTGAAACACTCCTCAAAGAGCTCCTCAGGTAACCATCTCTGGATCAACGTGGAGCTTCTACTCCTCTGTCCTCCACAAGACACTAACTCCATCCCTTAGAAGATGGATCATAACACAAGCTTTCATGTTGCTAGTATAAGGGCAGAGCTTGAAGCATCCTTTCAAGCTCACCAACTAGGCCTCTACCTAAAATCCACCTGTATCTCTAGAATAGTGAGATGGTTGTAGCTTCAAGATCTCCCTAATATGGGTTACATCTTTTTTGGTGGCGACCCCTAGGCCTCTCTGCATGCTCATCTATAGGCTTAGGGCTCCAAGACCTATCCTTGTGTCCTGAAATCCTATCTCCCTATCCCCTCTGTGATGACTTTTCTCTGGCTGACTCCATGTATATTTTTCTCGCCCTATGCTCCTCATTGTGGTGAGGAGATGCAGGAACATCAACTGATGTCTCCCTATCATGTTTGGTTGATCGTCCTCCTAAGGAGCCTCCGTGTATAGCAGCATTGACTTCCTGAAGTGTTTGTAAAGTCTGGGGTAGAATGGCTGCTACGGTCTAAGCTGGAGGTGGTATATCTAAGTCTATATGAAAGGACCCCTCGTCGATCCACGCCACATGCACATACCAAGGATAGAGTTAGTTCATCATTCTAGGTTTTATTGCATTTTCTAAGTTTACTAAAATATACAATCTTTTAGACAATTTGTTTTCTAGGTTTAGTATTGTGCTAGGTTTAATATTGCACTAGGTTCAATGTTCGTGTCTCATGTTTTCCTATGTGCCCAAGAGTCTAATATTTGAACTTACGGTTCGATACCAAGTGTAACACCCGCTAAAAATGCTTGCATGAGACCCAAGAACAACCTAGGTTTAGTTAGAAAAATTAAGGAATAATTTTTTTTTGGAAAGTGTGCCCACAAAAGTTTTGAAAATGACAGTTTCCACATTAATGTCTCTAAGGTGATGACATAAATAAAAATAATATTCCATGATAACACAATATTTAAAATCTACATTATGCTTTAGTACATTGTTTTGACTAAGCAAGTTTAATCTCCCTAAGGATTATTTAAATAATAAATTAATTCCTACTAAAGTTGAATATTCCCCCATGGGGTGTCAAGGGTAAAAGTGGCCAATGAAATTAAATACCAAGGTTATTTAATTTCTACAATGTTGAAACAACTAGCAAGGTCCCATATTAAAAGTTGGGTTAGGATAATGAACACTTCCCTACCCCATAAAGTAACCCCTTTAAAAAGTCAACCCATATTTTGAAATTAAAACATTTAAATTAAAAGGTCAATTTCTATTCACCCACTTTCTACCTACTTTTTGTAGGGATGAATCTCATCCCTTGGATGGATTCAATTTGGTCCCTTGATGTGGAAATAGGGTAACCAACCCTAAAGCATCCTTATGAAGTCCTCTTTCTCATTTCATTTGTCTCATTGTTTCTATTTTGTTTTGCAGGTTATTGGAGGAGGAAGGGAAGCCATTGGAGGCCATTCCAAGCTTTTGGAGGAGCTTACAAGTTTCATTTATTTTCTCATTTTTTGTATACCCTCTCCTACGGTTTCAAAACATTTGTATAATTTTATTTAACTTAGTTTCCTTTGGTTTCCCCAAATAGGCTTGTGGGTATTTGTCCATTTTATCTATAAAGCTATATAAGATATATACTTCCATTTTGAGTAAGTATGTGTGTGTGTATCTATCTATATATATATATATATATATATATATATACTTTTGTATATATTTATTTGGTTTAAGAAAACATTTATTTTTATTTATTTTGTATTAACAAAAAAAAGTTAAAGGAAACCCAAATTTCAAATATATATATATATATAATACACACATGTTGCGTAGGGGCACCTTTGTGCATATTGGCCGCATTAGAGAGGATGCGAGTTTAATATGTGGGGAGTAAGCTGTTATCACCGAATCACAACACCCTTGTGTTTATACAAGTGCATATACTTGAACTCACGGTGTGATTGGATAACATGGGTACTATCTCTAAGTTGTGGGACTTGCTACTTGAGATAGACCTCCAGAGAAAGCTGGTCCTTGCTCCTAAACTACCTGCCACAATCTACTCTAATACAGGGAAACTAACTATTCTAATCTAAATTTCCAAGGGACCAGGGAGAGAGAATGCATAAAATGAAAGCCTACACTAAAGTAGTGATACACCAGAAAAGGAGGGTGTGAGAGTAGTCTCCAAATGTGTGAAATATAGAAGCAAATTGCAAACTAGAACAGTGATGACAGTTCTCCATAATCTAGCAAAATACATTCACAACAATATTCCAAGCATACATAATGATAATGAATCCCTGCAAGAACATAATAATAGACACAATATTCTTGTAAATAAGGTTAAAGGGGCAAGAAGAATGCAAGGAGTCCACAACAAGGGCCTGCAACACATTGGCTTCACAAAGAAATTTTGGCGAGCTTTGCTACAAAACTACCTCTCCCTTTACAATGAGCCCAACACTCCAATTTATAGAAAAATGAGAAGGAAAAGAGAAGGGAAAATGGAAATCCCGAAATCTGTCCTTCAACCACCTGTAAGAGGCATTAAATGGAGTAAAATGATTATATATTACTTGTAAAAGGCTCCCCACACTGTCCCAGGTGCTGCAGTAGAGAAAGAATGATGACCATGCCTCTTAATTGCACTCCCAACCACCAAATGAAACACTGTTATGAACTCGGCCACGTTTTATAAAAAAATATCCATTGATCTCTCACCAAATCTATAATTTCTTGATTGCTGTGTATCAGGCTCGGAGCCACGATTCCAACGGTACCAATTTTGTGTGATTTCGTTGAGAAATGCAAAAGTTATGGCCTTCTGAGTGCGGACAGCTATTTTGGGTCTGGCAGGCGTTTTCTGTCATTTGACAGGAATGAGCATTAACTGACTGGAGCCAAATATATTTCTCTTATTTAAATCAGAGCTCAGAGTCAAAAGTTATGGCCGTTTGAAGTTTCACGGGTCAAACGTTGACTTTTCTTCTTTGCCTTCGGCCGCTTCGGCTTTTCGCGTCCCTCGCGTCCTGCGCGTACTTTTGTCCCGGCTGTCCCCTGGACGAAAATCTCCTGCCTCGGCCGATTCGGGCTTCCTTGTCCCTCTTTGTGGTGAAGACACGTGGCGAGATTCCATTCGCTCTCGGCTCTTTCGGCTTTTTGCGTCCTCCGCATACTTTTGGCCCGGATGTCCCAGTACGAAAGTCCTCTCTGTTTCAGCTGCACCGGCCGGTTCGTGTCCTTCACACACATTTGTCCCAACTGTCCCGGAATGCCTGGGACAAATTTCTCCGAACCGCCCGAAATGGACTGACTTACGCCAAACCGGCCGATCCGCGTCTTTCGCGTACCTTTTTCCCAACTGTCCCAACTGCGTGAAAACAACACTTAGTCGATTTTTTCCACTTTTCGGCTAGTTCACCTTTTTCACGGCGTCCCGGATGGCCCTTTTCTCTACAGACTACCTGGTGGCCTTTCGGCCGATTCGCGCCCAGATGTCCCTCATGTCCCGACTGTTGCAAGGACTAGGACTTAGCCATTTTTCATGATTTTCCGGCCCAAGCTTGTTTTCTAAACTTTTTCACATTTTTAAAACTTTTGGGTTTTCTTCTTGGACAGGAGAGTTAGAAAGAAGCCGAGGGGACCCCAGAAACACAATTTTTGCCTTGAATCAATATAATTGCTTGGGACTAAAGAATTTGATGCATGTTATCAAAATTACCTTGAGGGGTGAATTTTGGATAACGATGGCGGTGTATGGGGGGGGTGGGAGGGTCGGTGATGCCAACCCCACCTCATTTAATATAAAATTGGGTGGGGTTGGGATTTGGACCCCTCCCCACCCCAATCTACATATAATAATAATCGACCATTACAAAGCACATGTTGCGGCCCTCCCATACCGACATCTATTTTTTTAATTCGGTTTTCACTTAATTAAAATTTGCTTTATAAAATACATTTAAGTATGTCTATATATGCATATGTATATATATGTTCTGTGTGTGTGTGTATGTATATATACATATATACATATATACATATATGTATATATATATACACACACACACACACACACACACACACACACACACACATATACATATACATATACATGCATACATACATACATACATGTATGTATATGTATATGTATATATATATATATATATATATATATATATATATATATATATATATATATATATGTATATATGTAAATATATATGTGTGTGTGTGTGTGTGTGTGTGTGTGTGTGTGTGTGTGTGTGTGATATAGTAATATGAATAATATTTCCTTTGACTAAGATTTACAATAGGGTGTTTTTTTTATACATTTAATAAACAAATTGGAATAGTATATTGGTATTAATAAATTATCTTATTAGTAAAACTTTCACTAGTAGCAATGTTTTATTACTAATAATGTTTAGGATACTAGCATTACCATCAACCTAAAACTAAAATATAACTAATAGTAAGGATAAGTTAAAAAAACTTGCATTAATACTTTCTTCTCTTCTAGTCCATTTAGTAAACATTATATATGAGGTAAGGAAAATTTCATTTCACTTCCCTTAACTAAATGTAGTAGATTGCAACAACTTTTAAAAGAGGATACATGCTAGAGATAAGACTTAGATTTCTTCATTGGCCTATTCCAAGACTAATTAAAACTTAAGCAATTTCCATCTATTGGGAATAAGGTTTTAAAATATATTTCCTCCACTACATGAAAATAAATCAATACCACTTACTTCACTACATGCCTTTAAGTAATATATGAACTTTAATATTTCTTCCTTCTCATCTCTAATAATAAAAATACAACAATGAAGACAACTTTCCTTTCCTACAATACAACTTTCAAACAAGGTAATGAACTTTCTTTCCCATTTCACAAACTAACTTTACAACACAATTCTTTCTTCTTCTTTTCAATATATAATACAACTTTCATAACCAACAATGGAATACAATTTTCCTTCACAAGTTCAATACAATTTCCTCCACTTAAAGTGGGAAATCATACAATAATATAAACTAAAAGTAAAATGCAATATTACAAGTTCCTCCACTCTAAGTGGGAATAACACAAAGGAAGTTTTGTTACAAGAAAGATCTTCTTATGGATTTCACCAAAAGTTTCAAGCTTCTCAACACCAACAAGATAGCTCCTCCAAGGTTTTTTTGATTCACAACAAAATTGGGGGTAATGCAATGCTCTCCACCTAACAAAGATATCCAATGAAGAGGAGAAGCCATCCTCTCCATTGGCCCTTTAGCCCTAACCACATTACAATAGGAGATAATTCCAACACATGGCAACAAAAATCTTCCACAACGCAAAACAAATATTTCATAGTCATTTCAACCATATTCAACTAAACAACAACACACGGAAAGAAGAACAACAAAAACAAGGCTTAAAATGAAAGTCAAAGGAGCAAGACCTAAAGGGCGGCCATTTATGCCTCCCAATTGAAATGGGTGCCCACCTTAAATCCTCCAATGCATACCTCAAATCCCCTACATACTCTTATGCCTCCCTTAAGTACCCCTTATACCTCTCACATACTCTTATGCCTCCCTTAATCTCTTATGCCTCCCTCATAAAAGAAACAAGAAAGAAATGCAAGCATTCCTTGTACAAGGTGGGGCACCCAACCCAAAATCCCTCCAACAAAAGGTAAACTCTTATGCCTCCCTACATGAAATCTCCCCATAGTCTCCTCCTACTCCAAACATAGGCAATCTACCCACACCCAACAAACATTCCAAAGAAAACAATACTCAACACAAGCATATAAACACAAAATAAAGCATAACATAAGCAAGGTAAAGCTCCTACCTTTCCATAGTATATCTTGTTCCAAGAGTAAAAATCCAAGCTCCTCAAAACCAAGCAAGCATCCACAAGCTCCAAAAATCCACAAGAACTCTCAACAATTCTCTCACTCTCCAAAACAATTACAAGAGCACAAAATAATGAAGTAACCCCCAAACAAGAAAAAGAATTTCAATAAATAGAAAAGGGAGAGAGGAGGGTGATGTGGCTCCAAGTAGGATGCCACCTCATTTCCTCTCCCTCCACATCACCTTAGTCAACCTCATATTCCAAAGCACAATTAATAAGTGGTTGAAGGAATGACATATTACTTACACACACCATCTAAGCCCACACCCCCTTAAGGACAAAATTAATTACTTGAAAGAAAGTGCAATAAACATTTCACCTTTTTACCTTCCCAAAACACCTAATGGGGTCTAATTTTGACCCCCAACCCATAGGTAGGGTTGGCATAGCAATTTAAGAGGTGTGGGACAAGTTTGACTTGTCCCACAAACATCCAAATTCAGCATCTAAGGCCAAATTCGAATTTCCATGAAGGGGTAGAGTGTAAAACACTCAAGATCCCCAAGCACTCAACTTACAACC
Organism: Taxus wallichiana var. yunnanensis; assembly: GCA_018340775.1. NCBI lineage: Eukaryota > Viridiplantae > Streptophyta > Pinopsida > Cupressales > Taxaceae > Taxus > Taxus wallichiana. The sequence goes on from CM031233.1 coordinate 155,744,460, forward strand.
CAAAATCCAAGAGAAATATACTCTAATAAATGCATTCCTTTGGTCACATCTTTAATTAGTTTAGGACCAGATTTATTAACTTTAATAAGACACTACACCCCATTAATAATAAAGAGTAAAATACATACATAAAAATCTAAATAATTAAAACAAGTAAATTACATCAGTAAAAGAAACACATACTAACATTAAGAAAGAGAAACTAAAATAAAAGACAACACATGACCCCTTGGTCACAATTCCCCCCTAACAAAATTCAAAACACACACACAATTACATGTTGTCATGAGGACCCTTGTTGAATTCATCTAGAATTCCAATGTGGTTGGTCTCTAATCCCTACCATGTTTGTTGTGAATAAATTTTCCTTCAAAACACTAAAATACCTCCCTCAAACCTCATGGCCACATTAAAACATTTATGCCAAAATAAATATAAATCTAAGATCATATATATATATATATATATATATATATATATATATATATATATATATATATATGAATTAATATCATCTAGGAAAATACGATATCATTTACAAGTTTCTAGCACATTTTTATCCAACGTTTCATCCATGTCAAAGTGATCACAAGATTAATTCAATTATCAAGGCCTACACAAAGTGTGGAGACAAATGTCACTTGTCATAAATATATATATAAATAACCATGTAAACAGTATCTCAACATCAATACAAAGTGTCTCTAATAATCCACATGCATCATATATGAATCAAATCAACAACAATCCAATATATCTAACATCTAATCATCGCGCTAAATCAAAAGCTACAGTAATATCCATAAGTGTAGTTGACAGTATCATAATCAATAATAAAAGGGTGTCGAAGGGAAGTGGGCACTACATAACATCACTGATTTCCTTCGCAAGCATTTCTCTCTCTCGATCATTCATATGGCTAGGATGCTCGCAGTAATTTTCAAAGTTATGCTTTAATGGGCTTGGATTATTAGTTGGCATTGTTACTTTGAATCATTTATCTAAGTGCTATGTGGACATGACATTGTTTCTTTGAAGTGTTTAGCTAAGAGATCTATGAGTATACCGAGAAAATAAAAACCTTGTAGGTGTCCACTAAGCTTAGCTGGTACAAAAAAATCCATCATCGTGTTCTTCTCAACAACATTTCCATAAATTTGTTTTAGATTTATTCAATTGATCCATTTGTGTTTATATTTTAGTTTAGATGGCTATTCACAGAGCTCCTTTTGACACAGTCCTTTGCCAAATTTGCATACACACTTACAAGAGCATTTGCAACTACAACATCGGCAATTTCCTCTATCTTTTTTTCTTTGATGGATGTCCATACCCTATCCCATGGCTCGTATTTTGGCATAAGTCAGGAGTACATGGAAAATGTAAATTGATCAAGTTGGAGACCGATTTTTGAATAGGTCAAGAAGTGTGACTATCTCGTGAGGAAACCCATGTCTTCTATAACCATACTCCATGAGAAGCTACCTCGTTCTTTCATCTGATGAAACACTTCACAAATCCACCTCCCTCCATCAATTCTCCTAATATAAGCTTTCCCCATGTCTCTTCATCTTGCCATACCTCCTGCCATACACCACCCACCAGCCCACGCCTTCACTTTTTTAATTATTTTTATTTTGTTATTTTTGGTTTTTTTAATGGGCACTACATATTCTAAGATAATTCTTCAATTATCTCGAGATTTTGAAGAGTCCCAAATATAAGAAAAAATATATACTAATAAACACCAATAATTATCTAAAATTTTGTAGAATAATAATACATCTCACATTAATCCATAGAGATTGTGGTGAAACCAAGTATGCCACTAAACTTATCAATTTTATCTCATCAAGGTACTATTGTAAGGATGTTTCTTTGGTTTCTTTACAACTAAACAATGTTGTATATTTAGACTATCATATCTCATATAGTGTCAAATTAGATGAAATTTAGTATTGTCGCATTGGTTCACTCATGAAAAAATGATTCTTTCACTTGGGAAATTGTAAATGTGTTTTTAGCCATGAACAATTTTGATGAAAATTGTTGTACTTGCGGGTTTCAAAAACCCTTTTCAACCAATAAATCTCTTTTCTTGCCTCTTAAGCTACCATATGCTCTTCTTTTGTTGAAAACCAATCATTACTTACATTTGATCACTTTTCTTCATGAATCTATTAGAAACCATAAATGGATTTCCCATCTTCAAAATCACTAGTATTGTCAAATATCTAAATATCTAACCAATTTGAAGATTGTTACCCTAGATTGTTTTAGCCCAAAATGTTGTATTTCTTTGAGATATTGGAGGAATCTCTTTCTACTATATAACATGTCCTTCTCTATATTTTTACATGAATCAAGAAAAACTACCAATATCAAAAGAAATATTTTTTTGTCTCATGTATTAGACTTCCAATGAGTTTTTGTATTAATTAGTAGAATCTATAAACTATATGGTCAATTTCATACATTTTTCCATGGGCCTAACAAGATGCTTGTAATCTTTCATTCTAAATTTTATTATAATTCTAGAAGTTGGTTCTGTTTGCATGCACAAAAAACTAATCACATAACACTGGAAATAATAAGAGATAACACATCATTATTGATTCATCCGGGATATTTTATTCACAGGTAGAGGTTACATTATATAGGAGAATGACATCCTTAGAATATGGAGTCAAACAATATCACATTCCCACTTATCTCTCCAACATGATTCTCTCCACCTTTATTTCAACTATCCCTTTATTCCCTCATGATGAGTTGTCTATTACAACTCATCATTCACTCACATAATGTAATATCTAAATATTACATTTTACAAATAGTAACTCACACACACTATTAATAATGTTACAAACAATATATTCGTAACATTCACTCCCCTATTGTTTACATTATTAATCCCTATTACACACTCCCCTAATGTGAACAAGGTAGAGAAAAACATTCACACGTCTTCTACAGCATGCCTGCCTCTGCATGCTCATGATCTTGGTACGCTGAACCTCTGTTCACCAAATACGAACCCCTGTTCGACAAAAATAGACCTCTGTCCTAGGTACGAGCCCCTGCTCATGAACCTCTGTTCATCCTCTTCAAGAAAAACATGATGCTGCTTTTTCTTGTGCTTTTATCTTTCTACTATAACATATTTACATCAGGAGGTTATAAAAGGAAATACAATTCTGAATAGGAATGTGACATCTGTTCTTATTACAAACAATGAAACACACAACTGAAAATATGCCACAAACTCATTATGCGGCCCCGTCACTTGCGGCTGGCGAGAGGACGCTGGTTGTCCTCCTTCCTCCATTGCCTCCTGCCTCCATCTGCTGCTGCTTATTTATAATAGAAAATCGTCACAATTATAACCATCACCCAAAGGTTCTTCTTTATCACTGTCTTCTTCTTCATTAGCAACCATGGCACTTTCTTCTATTTTTCCATCAAGTAAATCTCGTGCTCTTTTCTTGCAGTTTATAGATAGATGTCCATCTTGTTTACAATAGTAACAAGTGATATGTTTCTTTGTATCTCTGAAAGTTGATCTTTGTTTAAAAGAAGATTTAAATCTCCCTTTATCATATGACTTGGTTTTACCATACATTGCAGTTTCTTCTGGTGTAACATTCTTATTTTCTTCATCTATCAATGAAGAAATTAGATCTTCTAGGTTAGGATTGATCTTTCTCAAAGTAAAAACAATGTTTGAATAGCGAGATGGCATACTATTCAACAAAATAGCTTTTGCATCATCATCCTCTACAATCATTTTATCCCTGACAATTGATTCAAAATAGACCGAAACTTACTTATATGTTGTACCATGTTTTCTCCTTCATCCATCTTGAGTCCAAACAACTTCTGCTTCAAGGTCACTGCTGCGCTTCCGGTTTGGGATCCAAACAACTTGTTCAATGTTGTCCAAATGAAATTTGAACTTTTTGAAAGGTCTATATGATGCAAATATGCATCAGACAACCCAAGTCCAATGATTGCTGTTGCTTTACGATCTCTACTCTCCCATTTGGTTGCTTCATCAGCATCGGTTGGTTTCTTGAATGTTCCATCCGCAACGTCCCACAAATCTTTGTTAATGAGTGTCAACTGAGTTCGTACTTGCCAAGTGTGAAAATCCTTTCCATCAAATTTTTCAACATAACCCAATTTATCCATTATGACTCTTGATGATGGTAAATCCTCAATTTTGACAATGTTGACAATACAACTTTAGACTCTTGACTTGACACAACAATGACATTAACATGCCATGACTGTAATATGGAGAGATATGAATATTTCGACTCTATTTGACAATGTCTATTGACCCACACTCACACAATTTAAAAAGTAATAGAAGAAAATTACTTTTTAAATATTATAAAAAAACTTAACTTTATACTAAAATTGACAAGGACATTTATGACACACTAAAAATGAAGGCTAGAGACTCAAGTCATTACACAATAATATATTAGAACTGACTTTTGACTGTGCATGGATAGAGAAATACGTGGAGACTTGGAGAAGACAATAGACTTGGAGAAAACGTGAAGCTTTATACCAAATAATTGTTTTATCAGGCGCTGAATTGCATGTAATTCCACGAATCTCCTGTGTAGACCAGATCCGCGGATGGGCTGTAAATGGAGATCAGTCCAATGCAAAAAAATGCAGGAAGATGATCACTAGTAGCAGCTTCTGTATCTCAGACCCATCATCATATATCGGATTCGTAAGGTTCCTTAACACAAGCAAATAGATCTGGAGATCTATGACAGTCAAATCAGGCACCATAGAGACATCAACGAGCACAAGGAGATCTCAGCGCATAGGTATATAACAGATTCAATGCAAATTGAATCACAAACTAGCAGTACAATATGTTTTTCAATACATGGCCCTAGGGAACTGCACAACTTGTTCAGTCAATGTACCACGTTTAGATCTTGCAAACTCCACGTGCCTTTTCTAACCATAATCCAAATCAGAATTAACAAATTGAATTTTCAAAACTGAATCCTCATTCTCAGCAGATCCAAACCAGTCACAAGCAGATGAATCTTTAGAAATCCAATGTATATCGAATACAAAACTACATGCATAAATATTTTGAACCATTCAACGAAGACATCAAAGACTGCACATGTTGGTGCTGCAAATCTAGACGTGTTGGTCTTCAAAGGGCATCAAAAGCTTGTGCAAAGAAAGAAACAAGAGACAACTAATCAATGGAAAAATAACAATCATTTACAGCGACCCTGCCTGCTCTGATACCAAATCTAGAAGTTGGTTCAGTTTGCATGCACAAAAAACTAATCACATAACACCGGAAATAATAAGAGATAACACATCATTATTGATTCATCCGGGATATTTTATTCACAGGTAGAGGTTACATTATATAGGAGAATGACATCCTTAGAATATGGAGTCAAACAATATCACATTCCCACTTATCTCTCCAACATGATTCTCTCCACCTTTATTTCAACTATCCCTTTATTCCCTCATGATGAGTTGTCTATTACAACTCATCATTCACTCACATAATGTAATATCTAAATATTGCATTTTAAAAATAAGTAACTCACACACACTATTAATAATGTTACAAACAACATATTTGTAACAATAATTTCACCAATTTTTAATTCTTTTGTGTCATGAAGATGTACTTTGATTTCCAAAGCACATCGATACCCAAATAGTTATGAAGATAGGCCAAACCTATCATTTGAAACCCTTTCATCAACTCTCAACATTTAATATTATGAGGAAGTCATCCACATAAACCACAAGAAACACAACTCTTTTGAGAAAATAATTATATATTCAAACTCAAATTTCTTGAAATTCATGTTTAAGAGGTAGTGACTAATCTTTTCATACCATGCATGTGTGGCTTGTTTCAACCTATAAAATATTATTTCTAGTTTTTACACTTTGAGTTTTGGTTGTTAACTATAAAGATTTAGGATAATTCATGTACATTATTTCCTTAAGATCATCATTCAAAATAGTATTTTTCATATCCATCGATGAAATTTAAACCTGTTTATTACCACCAAATCCAAAAACAATGAATGGAACTCCACTTCACCTTTAGTAAAATGGTTTCATTGTATTCTATTTCTTTCTTTTGAGGATAGCCAATTTGTGACAAGCCTTTCTTTATGTTTTTCAAGCAATCCAAAAACTTGTATTATCTCGTGAAATGCCCACTTGTATCAATTAGTTTATCACTAATTGTATGATCAATCGAATTACAAGTCCTTTTTCATAAAATATTGTACTCGTCTATAATGGATTTTATTGAGGAATCACTTTTTTCATCTTGTTTTAAAGAGGATAGTTTTGAATAAAACAAAACCTTCAGTTATTATTCTAGAGGACCATTCAAGGTGATACACACTATCTTATTTTAAAATTTAAATTTCTTCTAGGAAATTTCCTTTTGGTTGTGTGGTAACATGTACAATTATTATTCCAATGTTTTGAGCTTCGTTAGGATTGAGATATTTCCAAAAAATGTTTTTTTATTTTTCCAATTAGGAATATTCTTACATGATTTTATTTCCTCAATCTCATGATCCCAATCTCCTTCAATTTCTATGATTTATTCTTGTATCACTTTTCCATTTTCAAATGAAGTTTCATTTTCCTCTTAATAAGTAGTTTGAATCTCTTTTGTAGGAGATAACATATAATTAATTGATTCCAAACTACATGTTCCAACCTCACTTTATGGAATATCCAAATCACTCTCTTTGTAGACATTAAACTTGGTATAATTATTTTGTCCACTAAATTGATGATTGATGTTGACATCATCCTTTATAGTTTCACAAAATAAGACACCCTTTGAAATAAGAAATTTCTTGCAATTTTCACATAGAAACTCTGTATATGTGTGTGTGTGTGTGTGTGTGTGTGTGTGTATGTATATATATAGATACATATATATACATATATGTATATATATGTATGTATGTATATGTATGTATGTATGTATGTATGTATGTATGTATGTATGTATGTATGTATGTGTGTGTGTGTATGTATGTCTATATATATATATATATATATATATATATATATATGTAATATATATATATGTAATATATATATATATATATATATATATAATATATATATGTAATATATATATATATATATACACACACATATGTATATATATATACGTATACATATACATATAAATTAATTGTGTTGAATTCCACCATACATGCATGTTCTTCTATTTATTTTCCTCATAACTTGAATGTTTTTAAAATCTCTTGTTTTATTCTTTATGTCGAAGGCATTACCCCTATGGGAAAAGGATTTGTGGACATTCATGGGGTGTGTCAAATTTGATGGCTTAAACGATGGTTTTTCTATTTTTAACAATTTTTCTTTTGTTATTTTTAACAATTTTATTTTAGCTATTTTTAACAATTTTACTTTTTCTATTTTTAACAATTTTTCTTTTCTAATTTTTATTCATATTGTTGCTTTGGCTTTACTATTTTTAAATTTTATTTTATAGCTTTTGCATGCATTAACCTATAAATATTGGTCACTAACTTTGTTATCACCAAATCACAGCACCCTTATGTTTCCATAAGTGCATATACTTGAACTTACGGTGTGATTGGATAACATGGGTACTATCTCCAAGTTGTGGGACTTGCTACTTGAGATAGACCTCTAGAGAAAGCTGGTTCTTGCTCCTAAGCTACCTGCCACAATCTACTCTAATGCAGGGGAAACTAACTATTCTAATCTAAATTTCCAAGGGACCAGGGAGAGAGAATGCATGAAATGAAAGCCTACACTAAAGCGGTGATACACTAGAAAAGGAGGGTGTGAGAGTAGTCTTCAAATGCAGTGAAATACATAAGCAAAGTGCACACTAGAAGAGGTGATGACAGTTCTCCATAATCTAGCAAAACGCATTCACAACAATATTTCAAACATACACAATGATAATGGATCCCTGCATGAACATAATAATAGACACAATATTCTTGTAAAGAAGAGGTTGAAGGGGCAAGAAGAATGCAAGAAAACACAGCAGGGGAAGATACATCCACAAACTTATATTTTATTGCTTCCTGATATGCACAGTTCAATCGGTTACAAGGTAAGGGCCTGGATCACCATGCAAGGAGTCCACAACAAGGGCCTACAACACATTGGCTTCACAAAGCAATTTTGGCAGAGCTTTGCTACAAAAATACCTCCTCTTTTACAATGAGCCCAACACTCCAATTTATAGAAAAGATGAGAAGAGAGAGAGGGGGAAAAATGAAAATCCCGAAATCTGTCCTTCAACCACTTGTAAGAGGCATTAAATGGAGTAAAATGATTATATATTACTTGCAAAAGGCTCCCCATACTGTCCCAGGTGCTGCAGTAGAGAAAGAATGATGACCATGCCTCTTAATTGCACTCCCAACCACCAAATAAAACACTGTTATGAACCCAGCCACGTTTTGTGAAAAATACCCACCAATATCTCACCAAATCCTAAATTTATTTATTTTTGTGCGTTGGGATAGGATCCAAAACTCCAACGGTACAAATTTTGTGTGATTTTGTTGAGAAATGCAAAAGTTATGGCCTTCTGAGTGCGGGCAGCTATTTTGGGTCTGGCAGGCGTTTTCTGTCATTTGACGGGAATGAGCATTAACTGAATAGAGCCGAATATGTTTCTTTTAATTAACTTACTACGTAGAGGACGTCGTGCTTGTTCCAAAAAGTCCAATTTTGTGAAAATCGGAGCTCGGAGTCAAAAGTTATGGCCATTTGAAGTTCACGGGTCAAACGTTGACTTTTCTTCTTTGCCTTCGGCCGTTTCGGCTTTTCACGTCCCTCGCGTCTCGTGCGTACCTTTGTCCTAGCTTTCCTAGATGAAAATCTCTCCCGCTTTGCCCGATTCGGGCTTCCTTGTTCCTGTTTGCGGCTTTTTCACCTTTTCGTGTCCCACGCGTCCCTCGCGTACTTTTGTCCCGGTTGTCCATGGATCGCTTGGGGACAAATATCTCGAACCGCCGAAATGGGTGTTTGTCGGAAAATCAGCCGATTCGCATCCCGCGCGTACTTTTGTCCCAACTATCCGTTGATGACACTGGGACAAAATGTCGACTCACCGATTTTCTTTGTTTTTTCGCCCCAAGCTTGGTACAACGAACCTCAAATACGACCCGGCTGAGTACGACCCGAAATGCTTTAAAACAGTCTTGCAACCTTATTTTTATATTTTTTCTATTTTCTTTAACTCGTTGGGATTTCTTCTTGGATGGGAGAGTTAGTGAGAAGCCTAGGGGCCCCCAAAAACACGATTTCGGGCCTTGAATCAATCTACTTGCTCGGGACTGAATAATTTGATGCATGTTATCAAAATTACCTTGAGGGGTGAATTTTGGATTACAAACATTATAATTCCATTCTTCGAGCTCTCCAAGTTCCATCAATCCTGCGTCAAATTGAATTATGCGGTATGCATTTAATTTCTGTTTATACTTGTATGTAGCAGTAGAACTATATTTCTTAGCCTCCTCTTATGACCAGTTCTACAAATTTGTGGGTAGTGAGTATGCGGTCTCTTTATAGAAATTCAATTACAATTCTTTAGAACACATTTATAAACAAAGTGCTTGTAATATCATATGAGTGGTTCAAATTGAAAATCCTTTTAAACCATTTCATCAAGGAGGTCATTTTCTTCTTGTAATTCCTTTCCACGCATACCATACGAGATGAAGACTTAATGTTCTTCGGATAAATAATTAAATATCCCGCACCCACAGATCACATTTTCATTAGATAAAAATAATCAATGCATGCCATATTTCACTCGTCATCTTAACCCTATGTATTGCTTCCATTCTTTAGGAGTTTTCTAGTCAAAGTAAAAATTTGATATGACATTCAAAGGTATCTTCCTCCAAATGATGAATGGTCTTGGCTATAATCCAAGATTCTCAAGTGAAAACTTTGTCGATAAATCATTAGTGCCATTAAGGTCACAATTGTCTGTAAATAGAATTTTCAAGCGTTGAGAAAGCCATGATTTTTTACCTAGACAATTGAAATTGCCATGCATTTCATTAAAAAGATTTTCAGAAACATCTATTGTTTTTGTAGAATGGAGAATTTATTGTAACAATTCAACCAAGTCCATTGAATAGACCAAAATGCAACATATATATAATATTACTTCAAGATGTTTCAGCTTGTGGGAGTAACTTTAAGATAGTGATAATGCCACACTAGCTAATTAAATAATGTGCTACTTTTTTTGTTAATTTTTTTCCCTCCATTTATTGTATGAAATACAATTTGATAGTCGAGAACCTTTCCAAAGTATTAAACTTGTACCTACTTTACTGACTTCAAAAATTGAATTGTATACATTCTCCCAAACATTCCCCCACAGAAAAATGCAAATAGGATGATATTAACTTATTCTACCACTCCTCCAAGGCCCAAAAGAATGTACACAATCCTTGAAAGATATTTTAGAACATTACTATACACATGCACACATACATACATATCACTTAGCTATATTGTTTGCATATCTTTTGTAGTCCTATATAATGAATTATCCTAAGCAAAAATATTGAGTAAGCGATCTTGATTCTCGGCTCTTCTGGACCTCTCTTGTATATATCTCTCTTTGTGTGTGTGTTTTTCTATAATATTCTTATCATAGAAAAGTATTTTTTTAGGCCATATGTGTTCTATTTTGTTAGGAGACCAAAACCACCTAAAACAGTGATAGCCAAAATTATAAGAGATCACCTCCACCTGATGCCAACATCCCCAATTTTTCTCTCCAAAATCGAACAATTGGAGATCATTCACGAGGCTTCTGCTTGATTTATGATTCTAACAAAGATGCACTAAAATATGAACCACCCCAAAAATTGAGGAGAATGGGAATTCCAATCGAGGCATCTGCAAATGGACAAAAATACAAGAAACGTGCAAAGAAAATTGCACAAGCAAAAAGAAAGAAATTTGATTTTTAAAAATAGCTTGTAGTGGTTAGTTTATAAGTGTTTGTCTATAAGTGTTTTTGAAACAAACTATAACTCATTCCAAATAATTCCATGTATGTATTGTGGCAGTATATATCTGATAGAGAATCAAACTTATCAAACACATGTTCATTTTTTGTTATCCAACAACTATGCATTCCTAATTTCTTTATCATTGTGTCTCCATACAAATACCTATAGTTTTCTCACTTCAAGTGTACATATTGTTCTTATTGTTTTCCATTCTATTTTCTTAACATAATAATATGTAATTCATTTCAAATAAATGCATGTATATATTGTGGCGAGAACATATGGAACACATAATCTAACTTTTCAACAAACGTGTTCAATTTTTCCTTTATACAATTGCAAGCTACTTTATGTAAACCAACAACAACACATTTTTAATGTGTTCTTCATTATATCTTTCCTTTATACAATTGCTTGCTTCTTTATGTAAACCAACAAAAACAATTTTTAATGTGTTCCTCATTATATCTACACACAGATACATATAGTTTTAAAATGCTAAGAAAGAACCATGCAATTTTAGTTAATTTCATGCAAATATTTGTACATTATATCACTTATTTGCATATGGAATTGTTAAAGGGTCGACGTCATGTTTGCGATTTTTAGAAAGTATAAATGAAAAAGGAAGCAAACTTTAAATATTCTCATTGATTACAAATGCATGCTTTCAGAACACATCATTCATTTCATCTTTGATTTACGCACTATAAGTTTACATTTTTAATGTAGCCAAATTAAGAACAAACCAGATATGCTGCAAATATTATGAACTCCAAAAGAAAATAGATCTCCTTCTTTGTTATCAAATAATGAATTACAATGTTTCCTAAATAGGAAAACAACTCCCAACTCGATTTTCCAAGTAAACTCTAGCTAACTCTGACTAAATCTACTCTAGGTGGCGGAAATTACTATTTTTAGCAGTTTACTAGAACCTGCTATTCTTAGTAAGTTTGCATGCTTATTCCTACGGGCACAGAAATTTCCATGCATCTTCTACATCCCTAAATTAGAGGAATTTCCAACTTTCTAACTCATAATGCAATTAATAGACTAAAATTAACTAATGCTCAAAAATAGGAAAAAACTCGAACTATAACTTAAATCCTAATTTTCGGCCTCAAGATGGTGGATTTAGGGCCGAAATCATGTCAAAACTTGCCCCAACTAGTAGGGCGGGTTTCCACTTCCTTCGTCTCATCGAAACACGTGGTTTCAAAAAAAAACGGACTCAAACGGACACCGGAACTCAAGTTATGACCTTGTCAAGTTTCGTTAATTTTGGTGCATCAATTTTCCACCATACATTTGTAGAACTCCGACAATCTCGAGCATCTTTTATTTGCCACGGAAATAACTTTGACACATAAAGGAATTTATCGATTGATTGAGGATGGTTCCATTGTTGACCCCACATTTCGATCGCACATGTCCTCCCTAAGGTCCATTCTCAACACGGTTTCCCAACATCGTGTTGAACTTTTAGATGGGAAACATTTTTAGACAACACTTCTACCCTCCAAATTTGCAAGCCGTGTAACGAAAAAATAAATACAAGAAGACTCCATTATGTGCTTACACAAATCTCATGTTAGAATAATCAAAAGTGAACTATAAGCTTCATCTCCTGCTCGATTAGCGATGTATATAAACTCCCTATATTAATTATAATTTCTATATGTTTTTTTTTTTCATCCGTTGCTCAATTCTAATTCTATCATGATTTTGTTTTCCACTACAGGACTATTCTTATCATTGAAATGGATGTTCTTGTCGAAAAAAATTGATAATCGGTGCTCCAACCTGACTACCAAATAAATTCTCTCCAAGACAATCAGCTGCCTCAAACAGATGCAAGTGCCAATCAAGTTAACAAATATTTTGCGAGAACACCAACTAAAATAAGTGGATTGAATACATCTATGTGCATGTGGTCCGTAGAGGGTTGTGCCCTAGCAAAAAAACCCTTCGTGAATATCACAATGCAAGGGGAGATGGTTCCATGTTTGGGTTTGATTTTGTGGATTAGGAAGGAGGGGAAATCCACATCACTTGTTTCAATGAGGCCGCTAAAGCATTCTATGAGTATATTGAAAAATGGGAAGCTATATACAATTTCCAATGGGAGGATTGTGAGGATTCTTGATGCAAAGCTATGTTACAACTATTTGAACAATACTTTCGATATTTTTAATGTCTTCATCTCGCACACAAATACCTACAATTTTATAATTCCGAGAAATAAAAATGTAATTGATAGTTTTTTCCCTCCAAATCTTTTTACATTATATCATTTTTTTGCATTTTGAATATTTTTAAGGGTAAGACCTCATGTTTGTTATTTTTAAATGAAGTGACTCATCTATATTTCTACACATACAAAATCAATAATCCATATTTTAAAAAAACACAAATACAAAAGTAAAAAGTATCCCTATAACATAAATAACATATACCAATTTTTGTTTGCAAAATGCCTCAAAAATATGTGGTTTTATGGAATGCTATGATATTAGGATATGCACAAAATATCTCTAGCAATGATGCTCTCAAACTCATTGAGGTAATAAAGAAATTTGGAATGTACCATAACCATTTCAGATTTGTTTATATATAATTGCATATTCTGTCTCATTTTAGTTTCATGGAGAGATAATATGTTAAAGCACTTAGTCATTCTTTCAATCTACTTTGACAACAACACTTCACATTCACTACATTCTTGAGAGTGATTATTAACAAACTTACATGTCTCGCTCACATTTGTATTCAATTATTACACAACTAACTTTTATCTAATATCCCTAATAATGTATTTCCCAACATTTGTTTTGGCTTTAATAGAAAATCAGTATTGTCAATCACACCCCTTATCAACATCAACTACAAAAGTAATAACTATATTTCTAAATCTAATAACATATACCATTCGACATTCACATTGCATTGTACACATGCGATTGCTAGTTTTAATGTACATAGAGCATGATAAATGTATATACAAACACATCCATCGTGGCCATTCACTAGGCATAGTAAATGACACCAAGGTTACATGGGATTACTATTATTTTTAGTGATGTTAGATTTTAATATTTTAAAATTTTAATGTTGCTTTTGAGCCCATTGTGCAATAGTTTGATATATGCACGTGAAATATTTTAAGAAATGTTAAAAAAATCAAACCACATGGAACGTTATGATTAGAGGATATGCACATAATGGTATTTTTAAATAGTATATGATTCTTTTGATAGAAACAAATAAAAGAAGTTTGGTCTCTTATATTATAATTATTGTATGATATGTAGAAAGTAGGTTTGTTAATAAGCATGTGGATACTAATTGACAATTGAAATTCTTCAATATAAACCTAGATTCTATAACACTTTTCATCATCCTTCTGAATATTATATTGTGATAAAGTATTAGACCATATCATTAATTAAAATTCATATTCAATGTTTTATCAAAGACATTGAATGTTTTTTCAAAACATAATTTTCATTCCCCGCTTCTTTCGCATAAAGGGAGAAGAAACCTTTTATGGTGGGCCTTAACAACCATTCTCAATCTTAGATGTTGGTTAACAATCACCATCTCTTTTAAATATTGTTTATTGGTTACATAAATTATTATCATAGCACATATTGTCAAAAATACTTATTTTACCAAACGAATTAAGTTTTCAAAGAAGACTTTGTAATTTTGTAACATCTATACCAACATATATTTTTGTTTCATACGCTTACTCTCTAATTTTTCTCATTAAACTTGAAATTATGGATGGTTTACTCATACACTTGTGGATGTGTAAATTCCAAATAATTTTCATTAATAATGTCAATGGGATATTAAGATGCAGAGTTCTAATAAATACCCTTGTAATTGTTGATACACTCTTTCTTCGCATATATTCATTTACATCAACATGTATTTTATGGTATAATCATACCGAGATTACTAAAATAATCTATTTTTATAACTTCAACATTCCCTCAACATATGTATAATACAAACATAATATAATGGGTGAGTGACATAGAACCAATCTCTTGGCATCTCATAACTAGTAATAGTGGTATGCAACATTTTTAAAATAGTTCTTCTCCTTATTGATTTAATCTTCTTTATTGGTGGAGATTAATCCCATACATGCATTGACATTTTTAATACCATCCACCTCCATCCATAATATTTTTTCTTTATCATGAAATTAGATGCTTCAATTTATGATGATGAACAATAATGTTTTGTTTTATTACCGTTTGGTGTTTATATACAACCATTCAAATTAATTTGCAAGGATAAGAAAATCTAACTAATTATATAAATAGTTATCATAACATAATTTCTACTTCTATTACATATGGTGGACCAACTATCAATATGTGTTAAAATTTATAATTATTATAGTAGGAGTTAAAATTATTAGAGATTGTAAGGTGTGAAAAAGAAACAAGATTGTTGAATTCACTTATTTATTTTCTTGTTCAAAATGATTATAATGATGAGGCTGTAATATCTTTTCATTAAATGGCTTCTACCCAAGAAATCATATGGCTTCTACGAGAAATATGTCAAAAAGGATACGCATCGGTTATATCTTTCCTAGCAAAACACAGAGCCACCGTAATCATCGAAAAAAAAATCAGATTTTTTTCTGCATGTTATATTAAAAATCCCATCAATATATCAATCACGCGGGAAAAAGAAAAGCGCATCAGCAAGATTTATTGGGTTTCCATCCAGTCGAAATGAAAAAAGCAGATGATTTAGAAATGCATGCCTTCCACTTCGTGAGAAATGGAAAAATCAAAATTTACATGTAATTTCAGTTTGATTTATTTCATTTTAGAATGGATGCCTTTTCTTTCTCGCCTCTCCTTCTTTGTCGATTTCCTACTTAAGGCACATGAGAGGTGCTTCTTTTATTGTGTGTGATACGATTGTGGGGTCATGTTGGTGCTAGTGTTGTTGATGTTTCGGGAGAAATTGCTCATGCTACTTGAAAAGTAAGTTCCTTCCATTCTGTTGCTCTAGAATAATATCGAAATTTAAATGATGATATAGGGATTATCCCAACGGGGACGTTCTTCATCTTTACCAACAAAAAGGACATTTGAGGTGTTGAGTCGAGCCATACTCATTAGCAGACTTATCTTTCTTGCATCCGAATGTTCTATCTTTTGATTCATGTCTTCTTTATCCTCGTATTATGATTTGCATCTACAAACCCGCATGTATAGAAAAAATATTGGAAATATTAACACTAACCATATTACCCCAAGGAAATCTTAAAACAAATGAGAAATGACAAAAAAATTCATTACCTTGGTGAGACCATTTTTGAGAATTTTCAAGTGCGTAATTCAATGAAGTTCACCAACA
Source organism: Taxus wallichiana var. yunnanensis (assembly GCA_018340775.1). Taxonomy (NCBI): domain Eukaryota; kingdom Viridiplantae; phylum Streptophyta; class Pinopsida; order Cupressales; family Taxaceae; genus Taxus; species Taxus wallichiana. The sequence goes on from CM031233.1 coordinate 155,760,956, forward strand.
GGAGAAGAAGGAAAACACAAATGCCAATTAGAGCTCCCATCCTTTGCATATTTAGAAGGTGATCTTTTCCTTGCTTCATGATTCTCGAGAGGAGTCCTTAGAAGTGTTCCACATGAATTAAGATACTTCACCTATTGTTTAATATCAAGTTAATAAATTTACACCGCAAACTACTATTAAAGCCAATCCAATATCCTGTGTTTTCAACTATTAAATATTAGTGACACCTCTAACATAAAATTGAATCCAAATTTCACAACATGTAAAAAAGTTACATCAGATAAATGTCATGTTTAATGTCTCATTTTTATACATAGATATGACCCTAACTTCTAAACCTTCCAAGATTCTACACAAATTTATTGAAGTTGCATGTCTCATATTTTCTTAGTGTCACAACATATGATTGTTGAAGCTTCCCTCTTTTATGCTACCATTGAAAGACAAAAAGAATATGTAGATTTTTCACACATACAATTAGGGTTGTGTTTTTATGAAGAATACTATATTGATGCAGTAGTTCCTTATGATTTTAGGGTAGTGTTTTGCAGAAAATTTACTTCGACCTTACATTTCGATAGGATTGAAATCTTAAATTCATGCATTCATTTTCTAAATTCTTTAAATGTCTAATTTTTTTACTTATTTCATATGTGCACTAATATGTTAAAATGAATTTTAGAATTTACTTAGTCAACAAAACATTATGGTGAGTACAGATAGTTTGGACTCTCGTACAACTCATTTATATGGGCTACACGTGCCTTGCTCGATGAGAGATAGGAATTGTTGATGGATTATTTCCATAAGAAGCACTCCTATCACGTCCCAAGTTGGATGTTAGACTAAGTATACAAAACGCTTTTAAAGTTGCCTAACGAGTAAGCTTCCTACAATTATATCCTCACTGTTAAGTTGAAGTTATATTTTTCCTCAGAACGCCTGCATGAACGCACTGCAAAGAGACTCAAGGACAACCTAGATTTAGTTAGAAAAAAAATTATGGAATAATTTTTTTTTTGAAGGGTGTGCCCGCATACAGGCTCGAAACTACAAAAGTCACGATAATGCTTCAAGGTCAAAGATATTTAAATTTATCTCATTCGACGTTTCACTAAAGTTAAGAAGGGTCGTCTTTCGAGTTGATTAGTCTAATGTCTGATAATATCATAATAACAATATTTCTAGATGTTAACCTTAGAGTATGATATAATTTATTATGAAATGAATATTAGAATTGAGACATCGATTTTTTTTTTTGTGGGTATAAAAATGGTTAATGGATATTTTCATTTAATGCCATCTAATATAAGAAAATTTTTTTATAACGGGAAAACTTAACTTTATAATGGGAAAACTTATTTAACATTAGACAAGACACTTTTCTACTTATTGATAGAAAATCTAATAAACATATATGGAGTTAGAAGTAAACAAAAACTAATTCAGATTTAACTGTGATTTAATTGTAATAAGTTAAGAGAAATACGAGTTTGCAAAATAAGAATTTTTAAAAAGAGGCTTTTCTAAATTCATTTATAATTGTTAGAAAGATATCAAGTGGAATGTCTTGAAAAGTTATACTATAATATAAAATATGAATAGTAGTAAAGGACACTGAACAAAATTTAAGAGAAAGTGTTGGAGATTTAATTGTATTTTTATGGACTAGTTAGGGTTCAAAACATAGGCCTCGTATTTGAATATTACAATGCTTTACTATTTTCCAAGTACCAAATAATACTCAAATATAAGACCTCCTATTTGAATGTTATGGTTCTTTATTTGTCAAGATATAGCATTCAAACTATGCTTAAATTTTTATGGTTGGGGCGGTTGGTCGCTTAACAACCACCTAACAAAAACTAAGACTTCATTCCTTTGACGTCTGCTAGCTCCACTCCAACTAGCTACATATCTTCATTGAATTCACTTTAGATTTTGCAAATCATATGATTTTCACAATCGGCTGCTATGTGATTTTGTCTGGCCATGTAAATTCGATGTGATGGTTATAGATGAAGCCACAGACCAGTGAAAAGGCGTGTTGGCTCGTGTTGTTCGGCCCTGGCCGCGCGTGCTGCTGAGGAGGGTGTAGAAGAAGCTTCAGGCGAGCAAACAAAACGTGTTACTTCCACTATCCTCGGGGGCTGCGAGGTGTGTTCTGGGTGCAAATCCTGGCCGCGGCCTGCATAGAAAATGGCCAGGCAGTAGAGAGAAAAAAAAAAAGACAAAGCCTTTTCATTCTTTTGAGTGCTTAAAACAAGCAGGTTGTCCAACTATGTTGTTATCTGTTCAGTATCGAATGCATCCTCAAAATTCTGGGATTCACCTTCTAGATATTATTTTTCTTTTCCCAAAAACGATTAAGGGACAGTGAGAGTGTTACCCGAAGACCGGAAGAAATTTATTAGAGGATTCTCTAATGAGACCTCGCCTGTTTTACAGTGAAGCTCGTGGTGGAGAATCTCAAAGAGCGGATCTATTTCATATTAAAATAATCATGGAGCACAGTTTTCTTCACAATTAAACGAACATTCGTGAACCTTGGGAGGCGCAAAGATTACCTATACATGCGTATGTTCCCATTGCATATGTAATTAGTAATATTTCTTTGTTGCTTCATATTAGTATACTTATGTTAATATAAAAGGAATGTTAATATATACGTTGGTAATAATATGATTTAACAATAGTAAACCCATTACTTTTAATATTACTTACATATGAAAAAAATATTTACAATATTGGTTTCCTTATTAAACATTGAGGAAATATGGGTAATTAACTCATTAAGCTTAGTACTTTTGCATTAAGATCTCTCTTTACACAATTTAATAAGCCTTGTATGGGAATTCAAGAAGGTTTGATTTCATTTCCTTTTACGATTGCAAAAATTTTTACAATGGATTCTTAAATGAAGATAAACATAGTAGAGCTAGGACATAATTTACTTTATTGGCACAATGGAAATTAAATAAAACTTAATTCTATCCATCCACACTACAAGAAGAGAATATGCACTAATATTCTCACTTTTCAATACATCTCCTTGTAAACAACAAAATGGAATTTAAAGTATATATTCTTTTAAATTAAATTTCCCAACATTCCCCAAGAGGGTTTTCAACAATCTTTCCATTAAGTTTTAAAGCAAGAACTACTAGCATTTCAACAAGATCAACTTATTCATAAGAGGTTCCAAGCCAAGTAAGAAGGAGAATAAATAGATTGTCTTCCTTTCAACTTTTGATTCCATCCACATTACAACCTTACTAATGAAGTTCAAAACAACTTTCCTTCAACATCTTGTTACAACACTTTCTACTTCATGTGGAAACAAATTTACAATAATGGAAGCTAAAATACAAAGCAATTTTACATTTTTCCTCCACTCAAGGTGGGTAAAATACATGGTGGTTTCACATTGTCATCAACAAGGTTCCAATGCTCCAAATATCAACAAGGTGGCTCCTCCATAGTTTTCTTGATTCACAACAAAATAAGGGGAGAGGCAACGCTCTCCTCCCAACCAAGATACCCAATGGAGAAGAGAAGCCATCCTCTCCATTGGCCCCCGAGCCCCAACCACATCACAATGGGAGAAAATCCAACTCATGGCAACTACTAGCTTCCACATAACTAAACATAACATTTCACATTCATTCCATAATCCTTCAAAAAAGATCAACAACACAACAAGAGGAAAACAATCACAACAACAAGTCACAAGGCTTATCAAGAAAGCCATAAGAGTAAGACCTATGGGGAGGCCACTTATGCCTCCCAATGGGAATGGGTGCCACCTAAAAGCCTCCAATGCAAAACACAATACCCCAAACAACTCTTATGCCTCCCTCAAGTACCCCTTATCCCTCCATTCACTCTTATGCCTCCCTCAACTCTTATGGCTCCCTCAAGTAAAAACAAGAAGAAAATGCAAGCATTTCTCTTACTAGGTGGGCACCCAACCCAAACTCCCTCCTCAAGAAATGATCTCTTATGCCTCCCTCAATTAAACTCCCCATAGTCTCCTCCCACTCCCAACTTAGGCATTCTACCCATTCCCAACAAGCATGCAACAACAAAATTCAACACAACATATGTACTCATTCATATAACAAAAAGAAGAAAACATAATACAACAAAGGTGAAGCTCCTACCTTTCCATGGTAGAGCTTGTTCCAAGTATGAAGTCTCAAATCCCTCCAAAGATCAAGCAAGCATCCACAAGCTCCACAAAATTCCCACAAGTATCAACAAGCTCCAAAAATCCACAAACTCTTTCCAAATCCTCTCCTCTCCAAAATACAAAAGACTAAAAATGAAACTTCCAACCCCCAAAACAAACAAGAGGATCAAATAAATAGAGAGAAGAGAGGGAGGGATGATGTGGCTCCAAGTAGGATGCCACCTCCTTTTCCCTCCACTCCACATCATTTGGTCAACATCAAATTCCAAAGCACCATTAATAAGTGGTTGAAAGAAAGGCAAGCACCTTACACACTCCAACTAAGCCCACTCCCTCAAAGGACAAAATTAAATTTTGAAAGGAAGTGCAATTAATATTTTACCCTTTTATCCCCCAAAACACCTAAAAGACCCTAAATTTGGCCTTCCAACCCATAGGAGGGTTGGCATGGGGTTTTAAGAGGTGTGGGACAAGTTTGACTTGTCCCACAAGCTTTGAAATTTGGCCTCCAAGGCCAAATTCGAGTTTCCCATGTGGGGTAGAGTGTGCTACACTCAAACTCAAACACACATCAATCCACACAAAATCCCAAGTAAATCAAATCCTAATAAATGAACTCTCTTAGCTCACATCTTTTAATTAGTTTAGGACAATTTCAAATTAACTTAATTAACCCACTACTGACCCATGGCTAACAAAGGGGTAAACTCAATCAAAGAATATGAATAATAACACAAGTAAAATTTCACTTACTTAAGAGCAACACATACTAACATAATAAAAAGGAAAAATTAAAACAAAACAACACATGATCCCTAGGTCACAATTTTCCCTTTACGAGATAATTCTAACACACACACACAATTACTTGTTGCCATGGTGACCTTAGCTGGATTCTTCTCAAATTCCGATGTGGTTGGTCTCCACTCCCCAATATTGTTGTGAATATAATATACTGCAAAAGCAGAAAATACCTCCTTGGCTGTTGGCGCATTAAAACATTCATGCCAAATATACAATATAATCTAAAATAAACGACACATGATTTACTATCATCTATGCAAGTACGATATCACTAACACTTCCTAGCACATTTCTATTCCACATATCATTTATATCAAAATGATCATCACATTAGTCCAATTATCAAGTTCTACTCAATATGATTAAATATATCACATGTCATAATTAAGATAAATAACCCTGTCAAAAGTATACAAATATCGTCATCAAATGTCCACCAGTAAACCATATGCATCATATAAAGATCAAATCAATAACAGTCCAATGTCTATATGATATCTACTAGCATGCTAAATCAAGAAGCCATAATAAATCCATAAGTGAAGTAATCGGTCTGAAAACAACAAAACAAAATGGTGTCGAAGGGAAGTGGGCACTACATCCCCCTCCCCTTAGACTCGACTTCCTCCTGAAGTCATTGGAAAAGGTGTGGAAACTATCCTCGTAGCAAAGTAGCATCCTCCCAGTAGCTGTAGTCTCATCATACCTGTCCCATTGGACCGAACCTGATCAATCTCTCTGCCGCGAAGGCCCAGGGTCCTGCGATCTATAATGCGCACGGGCTCCACCATCACACCCCCTGATCCTGCACCTGCAATGCGGTCCAATCTAGCACATGAGAAGGATCAGAAATATATCTCCTAAGCACAGAAACGTGAAACACATCATGGACGTGAGATAAGCTAGGTGGCAATGCTAGATGATAGGCCAAGGGACCGAGGCGCTCCAAGATCTCAAAGGGACCCACAAACCTAGGAGCAAGCTTAGAACCTTTTCCGTAACGGATAGGGCTCTTATGCGTGTCGACACGAAGAAACACCTTCGTGCCACCTCAAAAGCTGCGATCTGTCATCTATCTGGTTGTCTGCATATTTCTTACTGTACATCTGCGCCGCCCCTGATCTCATGTCGATCAAGGTAACTCTTTGCTCCATATCTGTAATAATGCTGGCCCAAGAGGAAACCCTGTCCTCAATCCTGTCCCAACTAAGAGGTGTCCTGCACTCTCTACCATATAATGCCTGAAAAGGAGCCATGCCTATAGAACTCTGGAAACTATTATTGTAGGCAAACTCCACCAAATACAGATACTCCTCCCATCTCGACTGATGATCCATCACGTACATCCTGAGCATATCCTCCAAAATCTGATTCACCCTCTCTGTCTGTCCATCTGTCTCAGGGTGATAAGCTGTGCTGAAATTAATCCTCGTCCCGAGGGCATACTGCATGGTGGTCCAGAAATGGGAGGTGTATAAAGGGTCGCGAGTCATGAAATGATCTTCTGCGGAATCCCATGTAATCGACAATCTCATCAAGGTATACTCGTGCCTGACACTTGCTTTGTATAGGTGGTCTTCTTTGGAGAAAAATGAGCTACCTTCGTCAATTTATCCACCGTGACCATGATGGCGTCGTGATGGTATCTCGACGTAGGTAACCCAATGATGAAGTCCATGGAAATGGTGTCCCACTTCCACTCTGGTATGGCGTGAGGATAGAGAAGGCCAGCTGGATGTTGATGCTCGGCCTTCACCCTCTGGCACTCTAAACAGCGTGACACAAACAAAGCTACGTCTCTCGAAGTCCTCTCCAAAAATACAACTGTCTCAGGGTGGCGTGCATCTTCTTCACCCGGGATGGGCTGAATAAGGTGCACGATGAGCCTCTGTCAAAATGTCATGTCTCAAGCCTCCATCTATAGGAACATATATCCGACCTCTATGTCTGAGAAGACCATCTGCCTCTAATGAAAATCCATCAAATCTCCCTCAAGGGGTCTCTGAGACTCAATCTCTGCTCTGGCTGAGGTAGAAACTATCATGAGGAAGGCTGCTGCGAAGATTCTACTCGTAAATCTGTGCCCTTGAGGTGGCCATAACCACATGTCTTCATCTACTCAAGGCATCTGCAACCACATTCTCCTTCCCTTTCACATGCTCTATCTCCATGTCATACTCACGAGTAACTCCATCAACGCCGCTTGACGAGCGTTGAGATTGGGCTGCGTGAAGAGGTGACAAAGACTCAAGTGATCGGTCACGAGAGTGTAAATCTCCGGCCAAGAAGAAAATGTCTCCACCGCACTAAGGCATGTACCCTGCTGCAAGCTCAAGGTCATGGGTCGGATAATTGAGCTCATAATCTTTGAGTTTGCGAGACTCAAAGGCAACTACTCTACCCTCTGCATTAACACACCTCCAAGTCTCCGCGAGGAAGCATCGTGCAAACGTAGAACTCACCACGAGGATCAGCACTGCGAGAATAGGTGCTCTCGTGAGGCATTCCTTTAGCGTACTGAAAGCCTTCTCACATCTATCTGAACCATGCAACTTCTTCCCTTTCCATTTGAAGAGAAGTGATAGGGTGCGTAATCCGAGAAAAGTCTGAACAAACCTCTGTAGTACCTGCTAGACCCATGAAACTACGCACCTCGGTCACACTAGTAGGTCTTTGGCCAATCCATGATGGCTCGAATCTTGGAAGGATCATTGCGATACCTTCCCGAGAAATGATGTGGCCAAATATCTGCACCTCAGTGAAAGAAGCACACTTCTCCAAGTTCCCGTAAAGGCGCATTCGCGAAGACACTTGAAGAACTGGCGAAGGTGCTCCTCGTGCTCCTCACGTGTGCGTGAGTAAATAGAATGTCATCAAGGAAGATGAGCATGAAGCGATCAAGGAAGGTCTGAATACCCCATTCATCAAACTCATAAATACTGCGCGGGGCATTCGTCAACCCGAAAGGTACCCTTTGTGAACTCGTAGTGGCCATATCTCGTACGGAATGTTGTCTTGTGAATATCCGTCTCGCATGATCTGAGTGATGGTACCACGACTTAAGATCTATCTTAGAGAAAAGCTGTAGCCCCCTTCATCGATCAAATAAATCATCAATGCGTGGAAGGGGGTAACGATTCTTGATCGTTACTTTTTTTTCGGTGACGGTAGTCAATACACAACCGAAGAGATCCATCCTTCTTCTTTACGAAGATCTTTGGTGCACCCAAGGGGATACACTAGGATGGATTAGGCCTTTCTCTAGAAGGTCCTCAAGCTGTAACTTGAGCTCACATAACTCAGGAGTAGTCATCCGATAAGGTGCTCGTGAGATAGGCTCTGCGCTTGGAACTAGATCTATATGGAAGTCGATCTCACGTGGGGAGGTAACCCGGTAGCTCCCACAGGAACACATCAGCAAACTCGATAAGATGGGATGGTCATCGAGGAAGGTCCTCTCGACTCATCCTCGATCATCCTTGACCGTAATAGCAAACAGCCGACAACCCGTCGCGCACACCGCTTAAGCTGCATAGCGGAGATGGTGCGAATGGATATGGCCCTCCTAACTCCTGATATCACTGACTCTACTCCAAGATCATCTATGCAAGCAATAGTCTTATGGTAACAATCCACTCTAGCTCTGTGAGCGGACAACCAATCCATGCCTAAAATGATGCCATAAGATCCTAATGGAAGGATCCGAAGATCAGAAGTAGTGGTGAAGGGTCCCAAATCCACTACACACTCCTTGACTAAGGAGTCTACAGAAATTTTGGCTCCAGAAGCCATCTCAACATCCCAACTATGGCCCTGCCTAACTACCACCAGCCTACAACGCTCTACTAAGGATGGTGCAATAAAAGAATCAGAAGAACCAGAATCAAATAATATAGAGGTGGAAATACCACCAATACTACCTGTCGTCTCAATCACAGTACTCTGATGCTCAGCCTGGCGGTTCTCGACCGCTGCGTAGATCCGATGACTCCATGCCATATCTCTAACAGTAGGCTCTGAGCTCTGTGTCTTACCCTTGTTAGGGTTATATGGGAAATCTCTCCAATGATGTCCAACAACACCACAACCATAATGATTTGCTGGTCCCCTCCGGTGGGAAGCGGCTCAGGTAGTACTCTAGATGGCGAGATACGAGATCTGACGATGATCGGCTATGGACTGCTGAGGTCTCTACTGATGAGCTCCTGTTGACTGAGCTCTCGGTGCACATTGTGTGTCTGATGGGACCCCTAGGAGGAGGCCCCATACTACGTCCTCTCTGCGCATCAAATCTCTGAGGAGGTCGGTAAGGTGGGCGGGTGCTGCTGCTGCTATGGTGGCCTGAATGAAGCTTGCCCTGAACTCTGTCCACCCCGTGGAGGAGGAACTGACCCCTTCGACCTACCATCCTGCATCTGCTGGATACGGCTCGAACTCTGTCTCTAGCTGCTTTGCGTCTTTCCCCGTGTCTCCTCTGCAATATAGGCCTTCTCCACGGCCTCTGCTAATGTCTGTGGGCAGTGAATGCGCACTGCGCCACCTAAATCCAAGTTTAGGCCCGGATGAACCTGTGAATCCGTACCTTCTCATCCTGCATATAGTCGACGTACTGGAGTAGGTCCAGAAATCGAACTCTCATACTCGGCTATTGTCATCGATGCACGGCGGAGGTCATGAAACTCGTCATCCGCTTTATATAAATCTCCAGGTAAATATACTGCTCTGAAACGCTCCTCAAATAGCTCCCAGGTAATTGTCTCGAGTCAACATGGAGCTTATGCTCCTCGGTCCTCCACCAGACTCTGCTCCATCCCTTAGAAGATGGATTGCAACATGAGCTTTCGTGTTGCTAGTACAAGGGTAGAGCTTGAAGCATCCACTCAAGCTCACCAACCAGGCCTCTGCCTGAAAACCACCTGTATCACCAGAATAGTGAGATGGTCGTAGCTTCAGGATCTCCCTGATATGGTCTGCAGCTGACGTATGACATGAACCCTAGTCTCTCTGTATGCTCCTCCCTCTGTCTAGGGCTCCGAGACCTGTCCCTATGTCCTGAGATCCTATCCCCATGTCCTCTCTGTGGTGACTCTGCCTAGCCGACTCGCACGGAAGTTCTCTACCCTATGCTCCTCGCTATGTCGAGGGATGCCAGGCATCTGCGATGGCTCAAACTATGTCTTGCAAGTCGTCCTCCCAAGGGCTCTCCGCGTATAGTAGCATTGACATCCTGGAGTGTCTGCAAGATCTGAGGTAGGATGGCTGCTACGGCCTGCTCTGGCGGTGGTATGTCTAGGTCTATATGAAGAGACCCCTCGCCCAATCCGCACCTCCTGCACAGATCAAGGTGAGAGTTAGTTCATTGTTCTAGGTCTTGTGTCAATTTTCTAAATTTGTTGTTTCCTATAATTATCAACATTATGGTTTTATATTTAAAAAAAAGTTAACTCTGCACTAAGTTAAAATTTCTATTTCATGTTTTTCTGCGTGTGCCCAAGGGTCAAGCTTGAACCCCGGCTCGATACCAAAATGCCCGCAAGAACGCCCGAGAGACTCAAGGACAACCTAGATTTAGTTAGAAAAAAAATTATGGAATAATTTTTTTTTTTGAAGGTGTGCCCGCATATTTCTGAGCTCGAAACTACAAAAGTCATGATAATGCTTCAAGGTCAAAGATATTTAAATTTATCTCATTCGACGTTTCACTAAAGTTAAGAAGGGTCGTCTTTTGAGTTGATTAGTCTAATGTCTGATAATATCATAATAACAATATTTCTAGATGTTAACCTTAGAGTATGATATAAATGAATATTTATTTTTTTTTTTTTTTGGGATATTCAAATTCAAATTATAATGTTTTATAATAATCGATATATTAGAATTTGAATATTAAATTAGGACATCAATTTTTTTTGTAGGTATAAAAATGGTTAATGGATATTTTCATTTAATGCCATCTAATATAAGAAAAACTTTATAACGGGAAAACTTATTTAACATTAGACAAGACACTTTTCTACTTATTGATATAAAAACTAATAAACATATATGGAGTTAGAAGTAAACAAAAACTAATTCAGATTTAACTGTGATTTAATTGTAATAAGTTAAGAGAAATACGAGTTTGCAAAATAGGAATTTTTAAAAAGAGGCTTTTCTAAATTCATTTATAATTGTTAGAAAGATATCAAGTGGAATGTCTTGAAAAGTTATACTATAATATAAAATATGAATAGTAGTAAAGGACACTGAACAAAATTTAAGAGAAAGTGTTGGAGATTTAATTGTATTTTTATGGACTAGTTAGGGTTCAAAACATAGGCCTCGTATTTGAATATTACAATGCTTTACTATTTTCCAAGTACCAATTAATACTCAAATATAAGACCTCCTATTTGAATGTTAGGGTTCTTTATTTGTCAAGATATAGCATTCAAACTATGCTTAAATTTTTATGGTTGGGGGCGGTGGGTCGCTCAACAACCACCTAAAAAAACTAAGACTTCATTCCTTTGACGTGCAAGCCACTCCAACTGGCCGCATATCTTCATTGAATTCACTTTAGATTTTGCAAATCATATGATTTTCTGATCGGGCCTATAGTGTGATTTTGTCTGGCCGTGTAAATTCGATGTGATGGTTATAGATGAAGCCACGAGACAGTGAAGTGAAAAGGCATCTTTGGCTCGTGTTGTTCGGCCTAGCGCGCTGGCGTCTTTGCTAAGGAGGGTGTAGAAGAAGCTTGGCGAGAAAAAAAACGTGTTACTCCCCTATCCTCGGGGCTGCGAGGTGTGTTCCAGGCACAAATCCGGCCGCGCTACGCATATAAAACGGCCAAAAGAGAAAAAAAAAGACAAAGCCTTTTCATTCTTTTGAGTGCTTAAACAAGCAGGTTGTCCAACTATGTTGTTATCTGTTCAGTATCGAATGCATCCTCAAAATTCTGGGATTCGCCTTCTAGATATTATTTTTCTTTTCCCAGAAGCGATTAAGGGATAGTGAGAGTTTTACCCGAAGACCGGAAGAAATTTATCACAGGATTCTCTAATGAGACGTTGCCTGTCACAGTGAAGCTCGTGGTGGAAAATCTCAAAGAGGCGGATCTGTTTCATATTAAAATAATCATGGAGCACAGTTTGCTTCGCAATTAAATGAATATTCGTGAACCTTGGGAGGCACAAAGATTACCTATACATGCGTATGTTCCCATTGCATATGTAATTAGTAATATTTCTTGGCTGCGGTTCATACTAGTATACTATGTTAATATAAAAAGGAATGTTAATAGTACGTTGGTAATAATATGATTTAACAATAGTAAACCCATTACTTTTAATATTACTTACATATGAAAAAAATATTTACAATATTGGTTTCCTTATTAAACATTGAGGAAATATGGGTAATTAACTCATTAAGCTTAGTACTTTTGCATTAAGATCTCCTTCTACACAATTTAATAAGCCTTGTACGGGAATTCAAGAAGGTTTGATTTCATTTCCTTTTACGATTGCAAAAAGTTTTACAATGGATTCTTAAATGAAGATAAACATAGTAGAGCTAGGACATAATTTACTTTATTGGCACAATGGAAATTAAATAAAACTTAATTCTATTCATCCACACTACAAGAAGAGAATATGCACTAATATTCTCACTTTTCAATACATCTCCTTGTAAACAACAAAATGGAATTTAAAGTATATATTCTTTTAAATTAAATTTCCCAACATTCCCCAAGAGGGTTTTCAACAATCTTTCCATTAAGTTTTAAAGCAAGAACTACTAGCATTTCAACAAGATCAACTTATTCATAAGAGGTTCCAAGCCAAGTAAGAAGGAGGATAAATAGATTGTCTTCCTTTCAACTTTTAACTCCATCCACATTACAACCTTACTAATGAAGTTCAAAACAAATTTCCTTCAACATCTTGTTACAACACTTTCTACTTCATGTGGAAACAAATTTACAATATTGGAAGCTAAAATACAAAGCAATTTTACATTTTTCCTCCACTCAAAGTGGGTAAAATAAATGGTGGTTTCACATTGTCATCAACAAGGTTCCAATGCTCCAAATATCAACAAGGTGGCTCCTCCATAGTTTGCTTGATTCACAACAAAATAACACTACAAGAAAATGGGTACTTTATTCACATATTTTTCACAATTTATTTGTGGATATCTTATTCAAAATTGTGAATCCAAATTTGTGGACTCCACCCACAATTTTTTTGTGAAAGAATTAATTGTGACAAAAAATGTGATAAAATCCACAATTAAAACAATTGTGAAAAAATCACAAATTATTAATTGTGGCATTTGTCACAATTTTGGTATTGTTACATGTCTACAATTAGAAAAAATGTGACCATTTCACAATCTTTGAAAATGTGGTGTATCCACAATTTTAAAATTGTAATAAAAGGGTTCTTATTCCAAAATTTTAAATTTATGACCATTTTAAAAACAATTAGTTTTATTTTACTTTTTACGCAACTATTTCAAATTTAATAATAATTTTTTTGATATATTTATATTCTCATCTTTTTATTTTTACATTATATGTTAATATTTTAATATAATTTTAAAATATTAATTTAATATATTTTATATTTTATTTGAGTATGAATATATAACCATAAGGAAATATTATTTTTAATTAAAAGATTAAAATATCCTACATTACAAATTTAAAATTATTTACTAATATAAAATAACGAATCTAAAATTAAAGATTTTTTTAAAATATATTTTAAAAACGTTTGAATACATTGATACTCAAGATATAGATATTAGTAAGTATTATAAAATTACAATATAAAATATGCATGAATATTTTTAAAAATAATATTATGGTTGTTAATCTTTACAAAATATTGGATTTAAATATAAAAAATTAATTTTAATACAAATATTTTAAAATATCATTTTTTAACACTATCATATTACCCATTTTATTTGAATTATTTCATTCATAAATCAACATTTTTCAATACATTATTCTAAAATAAACCAATCATTTATAATAAAAAAATAAATATTAATATATCCGTACACACTCTAAATTAAATCAATGAATATTTATTTTTAAATATTAATTATAGCAATAAAGCTTACATAATATTTTACACTTTAATGGTAAATAATTTCCAGCTAAAGTATGAATGCGGCTATTGAAGTTTAGAATTTACTGGAATATAATTTTCATGGTGGGGTTGGAATTTAATGGAATACAAAGTAAATATATCAAATATTCATGATTTGTAGAATTCACAATGCAATAAATAGTTGTCTAAAACTAGATGAAATATATATTTTAAATCAAATCATTATCTATATCCACTATTAGAATTTGACCTATACCAACAACTACAAAAATACATTGAACCTGTATACCAAAAAACCTCTTAATATTCAGTGGAATATCGGGCCATAGATAATAAATCTGTAGATCTTTATTTAGAACTCATCTGCAAAAGATATGTAAGGAAAAAAAAATGGTATAATTTCAAACACCCGCCATGCACAAAGCTTTTAAAAATTAATTGAGATCATAATAAAAATGTAAGGAAGGATTAAAGGGTGAAACTGGAAAAACCCACTGATTCATCTGCAGCTATCTTTCACCGATCGACTCCAATGAAGACTTCTTTCCGATTTATTTATTTGTTTTAAAAAAATTAGGTTTTCAATCCTTCGATAGGGATCAATGCCTCGAATCGTGGAAATGTAGGTTTCAAATTTTTAGTTGCACGGATCGAATTCACGGATAACAATCTCAACCGTTAGATTATTACTTATCAACGGGAGATAATGAATTGTTATTTATTCGATATCTTTTAAGTTATAAATATTTAATGATAACCATCATTATAAGATTACATCAATGACATTCACGGCAAATGAATTTATAGTAATTAAAATTCAAGGAAAGTTAGATGTATGAAGAAATAGGATGAAATTGTTCTCCTAGCATGCTTTATACATCATTATGTATCAAAAAACATTGATAGTAAAAATAATGTAAAATGGATTCTCTATATACTCGGAAGAAATAATATTGTGGATATTCCACAATGTTTTCAAAATATAACATTTTTTAATAAAATTTGGTTACATAAATTATTTTTTATATAATGAATTCTATATTGATATTGAGGTGAGTTTAAGTTCTATTTTTAAAATGTAAAACATTAATTATATTTATTATTTTAAGATAGTGTTGATAATCCACAATTATTAAGATAGTGTTGATAGTGTTGATAATCCACTGTAATTAAAATTAATATTAATGTGAATTTTCTATAATTTGCATGATTTTGAGACATGGATTATATATAATTTCTATTTAAACTCTTTAAGAAATTATTAATAATTTTTTTGTAGATTACCCACAAATAAAATCTCCATAATTTTGTTAGTGTAAATTATCAACAATTTGAGGTAGGTGTTGTATTATATTTCCCACAATATATACATTTTTACCTTGTTTAGATAATATATTATTAATGTGTTAGTAGTGTAGAATTTCTATAAATTCTATTGAAAGATTAAATTTTATAAAATGTAAGTATTTTATATTTTGTGGATAATACAAAATGAATATTTTAGTGGTTTTTGTGAGTTTTGTTTGTATCAAAGAGTGGAGAAGTAAATTGGATTTAAGGTACATTATTTTGGGTTGTTTAAAGATTCAATAAATCTTGGTTCAAAAATCTATTTTTTCAAACCAAAATGCAAAAATGTGAATTATCCATGATAAAAAAATCTAATATAAACAATCCACAAATATAAGATTACTATTAAAAAAATTTAGAATATCAATATTATATTTTTAAATAAAATCTATCAATTTTTTTGTTGATAATTCAAGTTATTTGTACAATAATATGGATAAATAAACATACTAATTTTTACTATTAAATTTTAATTTTAGTTCTTTATAATATATACATCTGGAATTTAGCTTATGTTTTATTATTAGTAAATATATAATTTACATTTTTTGAATAATATAAAACCAATATAATTTAAGTGTGTTGAATTTTCAAAATATTATTTGTAAAAATTTAGTGTGTATATGTATATAATTTCTATTTAAATGTTACAAATTGTGTGAAAACTCAACCGAAGAGACTTATATTTGGGTTTTGGTACTCCATAATTCTATTTTTAAATATCTTTCTTGTTTGAAAATATGGGTAGAAAACATGAGAAATTGTGATTTTTCCACAATGTAATTTCAATAATGTGGATCTTTAACAAATTAAAATGTGACTAATTTTAATAAAGTGGATCTTTAACAAATTAAAATGTGACTTTTATGAAATTGTGTAAAATCTACAATTTAATTTATAGAAGCTATCCATTCAATGTTGAAAATTCACAAATTTTCTACAAAATGATTTTTTTGTGGATAACAATGTGGAAAAATTAGCCTACTTCTTGTAGTGTAAGGGGAGAGGCAACGCTCTCCTCCCAACCAAGATACCCAATGGAGAAGAGAAGCCATCCTCTCCATTGGCCCCCGAGCCCCAACCACATCACAATGGGAGAAAAATCCAACTCATGGCAACTACTAGCTTCCACATAACTCAACATAAAATTTCACATTCATTCCATAATCCTTCAAAACAAAATCAACAACACAACAAGAGGGAAAACAATCACAACAACAAGTCACAAGGCTTATCAAGAAAGCCATAAGAGTAAGACCTATGGGGAGGCCACTTATGCCTCCCAATGGGAATGGGTGCCACCTAAAAGCCTCCAATGCAAAACACAATACCCCAAACAACTCTTATGCCTCCCTCAAGTACCCCTTATCCCTCCATCCACTCTTATGCCTCCCTCAACTCTTATGGCTCCCTCAAGTAAAAACAAGAAGAAAATGCAAGCATTTCTCTTACTAGGTGGGCACCCAACCCAAACTCCCTCCTCAAGCAAATGATCTCTTATGCCTCCCTCAATTAAACTCCCCATAGTCTCCTCCCACTCCCAACTTAGGCATTCTACCCATTCCCAACAAGCATTGCAACAACAAAATTCAACACAACATATGTACTCATTCATATAACAAAAAGAAGAAAACATAATACAACAAAGGTGAAGCTCCTACCTTTCCATGGTAGAGCTTGTTCCAAGTATGAAGTCTCAAATCCCTCCAAAGATCAAGCAAGCATCCACAAGCTCCACAAAATTCCCACAAGTATCAACAAGCTCCAAAAATCCACAAACTCTTTCCAAATCCTCTCCTCTCCAAAATACAAAAGACTAAAAAAATGAAACTTCCAACCCCAAAAACAAACAAGAGTAATAAATAAATAGAGAGAAGAGAGGGAGGGATGATGTGGCGCCAAGTAGGATGCCACCTCCTTTTCCCTCCACTCCACATCATTTGGTCAACATCAAATTCCAAAGCACCATTAAAAAGTGGTTGAAAGAAAGGCAAGCACCTCACACACTCCAACTAAGCCCACTCCCTCAAAGGACAAAATTAAATTTTGAAAGGAAGTGCAATTAATATTTTACCCTTTTATCCCCCCAAAACACCTAAAAGACCCTAAATTTGGCCTTCCAACCCATAGGTAGGGTTGGCATGGGGTTTTAAGAGGTGTGGGACAAGTTTGACTTGTCCCACAAGTTTTGAAATTTGCCCTCCAAGGCCAAATTCGAGTTTCCCATGTGGGGTAGAGTGTGTTACACTCAAACTCAAACACACATCAATCCACACAAAAATCCCAAGTAAATCAAATCCTAATAAATGAACTCTCTTAGGTCACATCTTTTAATTAGTTTAGGACAATTTCAAATTAACTTAATTAACCCACTACAACCCATGGCTAACAAAGGGTAAACTCCAATCCAAAGAATATGAATAATAACACAAGTAAAATTTCACTTACTAAGAGCAACACATAATAACATAATAAAAGGGAAAAATTAAAACAAAACAACACATGATCCCTAGGTCACAATTTTCCTTTACTGAGATAATTCTAACACACCCACAAATACTTGTTGCCATGGTGACCTTAGCTGGATTCTTCTCAAATTCGATGTGGTTGGTCTCCACTCCCAATATTGTTGTGAATATAATATACCCGCAAAAGCAGAAAATACCTCCTTGGCCTGTCAGTGGCGCATTAAAACATTCATGCCAAATATACAATATAATCTAAAATAAACGACACATGATTTACTATCATCTATGCAAGTACGATATCACTAACACTTCCTAGCACATTTCTATTCCACATATCATTTATATCAAAACGATCATCACATTAGTCCAATTATCAAGTTCTACTCAATATGATTAAATATACCACATGTCATAATTAAGATAAATAACCCTGTAAAAAGTTTACAAATATCATCATCAAATGTCCACCAGTAAACCATATGCATCATATAAAGATCAAATCAATAACAGTCCAATGTCTATAATATCTACTAGCATGCTAAATCAAGAAGCCATAATAAATCCATAGTGAAGTAATCAATCTCGAAAACAACAAAACAAAATGGTGTCGAAGGGAAGTGGGCACTATATCCCTCACATATTGCCATTTTTGTAGTTGTATTGGAGTACAATGAGGACTAGGAACTCATCAATCATCCCAATATCTCGTGATGCACCAACATGGACATTATCTGTGAAGAAAGTTCATTGCAGAAACAACGAGTTTTTTAGAAAGCAATTTGTGTTTCATGTTGTCTTTTAAAGAAGAAAAAAAATTAGTACAACGAGAGATAAAAGACGACCTCATGAAAAAGTTTGGTGTTGTTGAACCTCGAACGATTTTCCTTTCAGAGTTCAAAACAAAAAAATCCTACTCAAGAGGTTTTGGTATGATTTATGGTACTATTCAACATGCAATTGAATATGAACCTAGAACAAAGTTGATTCAAAATGGGATTCATGTTCAAAATCCAAAATTGAAGAAAGACTATCCAAATAGAGCTACAAAAATCCGTGGAGTGAAAAAAATCCATGCATATCTTGTTTATAATTTTACTTTGAAATAAGTTGTCACCGATTCTTCAAAGCGTGAAACAACTCCCGAATGCAATATTTCATTTTCGTTGTTTACTAATTCAATATTGAATTTCATAAAACTTCTACGATGCCTAACGTTTATTTATGTGGTCATGTTTAGGATATTAACTTACATTATGAATTTATGATGTGTGGTGTTAGATAGTTTCTATGAGCATATAATCTTCTTATGTAAATTTACGCTATTTACATTGTCCTTACAAAGGAAAAATCATTTCTTCATGAAAGTATTAAGAACAACTACATAACATAGTTTTCCTTTTTTGTTATTTACTACATTGGGTTTTCTTCTTTATTCATGCTTAAAAGATTAACTTACCTTTGAAATTTTTAAAGTGTGTTGTGTTGTATTATCTTCTAAACATATTTCTAGGTGCAATTATATATCCAATGTTTACAACTGATACGCACACTATCTTCTCCTTTCAATTAATTTTCCTTACTTATATCATCTAAACATTTTATTATCCTTCTTTTATTACTCAAATTATGTAGGACAACTTGTTTACAAAATGGAGCCCCAAAGTTCATCCACATCAATGAATGCTTCTACTGCAAATAATTCACTAACAGACAATTTTGTTTGAATACTTCCTATTGGAGCATTGTCCCCATTTCATGATGGATGGACTATACGAGGTAGAACTACTTCTAAATCAAACATTCATAGCTTCAGCACCAGTAGGGGTATTGGAAAGGTATTTAGCTTTGACATTATTGATAAGGATGAAGAACAAATACGGATTGTCTACTTAAATGAACAATTTGATAGACATTATGATATTATCAGAGTTGGGAATGTCTACACAATTTCAAACGGCAAATTACGAAAAGCTAATAAGAAATTTAATAATCTGCCTTCTGAATATGAAATATTGTTGATTGGCATGTCAAAAGTGGAGGCTTCTTCAATTGATGATGGATCTATCCCATTTAACAAGTTCCATTTTGTTTTGCTTGGTGAAAGCACCAACTTTGAGGCCATTATTATGATAGATGTAATTGGGATTGCTCGGTTTGTGAGTGATGTTCAAATGCTATTTAGGAAGGATGGTTCAAAGCTCAAGAAGAGGATAATTCAAATTCTGGATACATCTAATTATACCATTGATGTTACACTATGGGGTGATTTATCCATCGTGGAAGGTTCTCAACTCAAGATCTCATTACCATGGGTCCACATCCTATTGTTGCTTTGAAATGTGTTTTTATATCCGATTTCTATGGAAAGTCTTTAGGAACACTTTCAAACACTAAAGTGTTTATAAACCCAAGTATTCAAGAGGCAACTATTTTGAGAAATTGGTGTGAGGAACATGGAAATATCTACAATGCTAGGTCTCTAACAACCCATGATCAACAAGGGGTTCTAAATTCTGTGCAAAAAAATATATCTGAGATAGCGGCTAGAGGATCTCTTAGTGTGGAAAAGCCAATATGGCTATCCCTAAGAGGAACTATAGTTTCTATTGATGAAATGGATTGTTTCACTTATCCGTCTTGCTCATCAATGCGCACGGGAACTTCATGTAGAAAGAAGATTACGAAGAACTCTGAAGGAAATTGGATATGCTCTGCATGTGATGTGATTTCCGTAGACTGTGATTACCGATACTTATTTAGAGTTCAAATTGCAGACCACACTGGGAATTTATGGGCTACATTATTTGATGATGCAAGAAAATATTTTATTGGTGCAACTGGAAAGGAAACATATGGGCCATCCTTTCTAAAATGCTGACATCAACTCAACAGATAGATATCACTCCCATCAACCTATGCTCAACCAAATGTATCCAGCTAATATAATTACATGTTAAAATGATGCAAGTTTGCATTAACATTCCTCGAAACCATTTGCATAGTGACCAAAATTGTGTGCAACCTCGAACCCATGAATCTCTCGTGACCCAACCATTGGTGGAGATTAATACCATACATGCATTGACATTTTTTATACCATCCACCTCCATCCATAATATTTTTTCTTTATCATGAAATTAGATGCTTCAATTTATGATGATGAACAATAATGTTTTGTTTTATTACCGTTTGGTGTTTATATACAACCATTCAAATTAATTTTCAAGGATAAGAAAATCTAACTAATTATATAAATAGTTCTCATAACATAATTTCTACTTCTATTACATATGGTGGACCAACTATTTATATGTGACAAAATTTATAATTATTATAGTAGGAGGTAAAATTATTAGAGATTGTAAGGTGTGAAAATAGAAACAAGATTGTTGAATTCACTTATTTATTTATTTGTTCAAAATGATTATAATGATGAGACTGTAATATGTTTTCATTAAATACAAGTGGCAAACAAAAAAACATAAATAATACGATCTCATTAAAACCTATTCGAAATTATAGATTAAACAAGTCAAAATTATAAAAATCCATTCATAATCTATATCAATAAATATATTTGACTGTGTGTTAGTCAATTTGTAGTGGTAAATATGTACCTCTTGGCCTTCCAAAAGCACCTGTAGATGGTTTTGCTAGTTTATTTGAAAATGTGTTCTCGCATGTTCTTTCTTATTTTGATTTGTCTCCTTAGTAAGTAGTTATAGCTTACTCATTTCCTTGACATATAATAAAAAAAAGATGTTCCTAGCTCGCGAAAGTAACGGAAAGTACAAGATCAATTTAGCTCTATAAACATTTGGAATGTTGATACTCAACTGTCACAAAGGTCTTTTGACGAATGGCCTTTATTATTAATTTGTACAAAGAGAGAAATTTACAATTGAGTCATGGAATAAGTAGGTTACAAGCTTGATTTTGTGCAAGGGAAAAAATCTTATTGAAAGAATAATGGTATTGAGAGACTAAGAAATCACACGAGAATGGGTGGGATTAATGTTGTTTGGCTTTTGGCGGTTAATCTCCGAGTCCTTGTTCTCCTTGTGGAGCGGCGGAGAGTCTGTTGCAGTGGTGAATGTGCAAGTGGATGAAAGATGTGAAGAAGGTAAGGACTAATCGATGTGCTGATCCGCCTGAATTTGGGCATGACTACGTGCAATACACCCTGCTCCAAGCTTCCTCTAATGGCGCCGAAATTCACTCCCTCTGGGATTTTGAAAGGCCTTCTCTTCCTGCTCCACCCATTTTGGGCCATGAACACCCGCCACTTCCAATTAATACTTCCCATGTCTTTGGAATACCTTCGTCCTCGTATTATCAGTCTCCTCTCCTTCTCCATTTCCAGCTCTATATCATCTGCCTTCAGACCTGTACACAACAATTATTCATAGTTAATGTAGAGAATTAAGGGTAGATTAAAATGCAGTCCTGAATAAAATGAATGCAGTAGTTAGGTACCTTGGAGGTTGAGATTGAGGAAGTAGGAGCAACGAGTTTCTCTGAATTGTGTGCGTATAATAAGAGGCTTTCCGTCATCATTTCTGTTACATGCACGACTCGACTCCATTGCAATTCTCAACGCAAGAAAGAGGAATTCCACACAATTGAAAATGATATATTAGATCAGTTAGTAAATGTGCAGCTGAATGGTGATCGTATGTTGAGAATTTGAGACAGATACATATTTATAGCCTAAGCTTGTCGCTTACACAAGGAACTAACGATTCCTACATCCATTCTTAGGTAAGTAAAAAATAAATGGATGCATTCAAGAAAGAATCGAATAATTTTAGAGAATATTGAAATTACACGTCAAAGTAACAACCTTTACGGACGGGCGGCCGGCTAAAACAAATACCTGGCGTATGGTCCGCGTAACTGAAGCATACCTCGCACCTCGTTAACCACCATTTTCTTTTTTCCATCTTTCTAGTGTAATTCCATCACGGTACTTTTCCCCTCTACATTAATATAAAATAGAGAATATATTAAGGTTTGTTTTGGAAAGTGTTTTCCATTTAGTCATTGTAGTATATTCCCCCAAACTATGGAAAAAGAAAAGAATGACATACTTCCCTCTTTACACTACATAATAGAAACCCTCTCCGAAGATGAATAGAGCTTATCTCAATAAATAATCTGAACAAAAAGAATGTTAATTGAGAAAGAGATTACACCATCTCTTCTATGTTATGAAATTTTGATGCCTTTTTTTTCCGTTGAATTATTAAAAACATGTGCATTCCCTTTTCAATAAATTTGTGAATTGAAAAGAGAAGAGGTCAAATTTTCCTAAATCAAGGTCTAGATATGGAAAAGCATATAAACAAACTTTATTTAGAAGAAATCAAATCTACATAAAACATTATAGGCCATTATAGCTTCTTATTTATTTACAAAATTGGATGTCAATTAAAAAGTTACCAAAAATAAGAATGTTTCTTTCTTATTTAACCATTAAAAATGGGTAAATAAATAGGCACTTCATGAATAGGATATCGGTAATTTCATTTATGAATAGAGTGTGGGTTAGCAGAAGATATTATATATTCAAATTAATTACTATACACTAATGCATAAATCAATATATATCTCCAAAGAAAATATGTAAAATATAATGATAGATACGATTTCTCACAACATAAGAATGTGCATGCACTTGGCTAAAATTAGAGACAAAAATTGATTTTGGAGTGTAGGATGAATGTGAAAACTAGAAGTGACTTACATCAAATATTTGGTTCTAGAGTTGAGGTGTGAGTATGAAAATCTATATAACCCTTTGGCCTATTCTAGAGTGTAGTATGGTATGGACTTGTGATTTATGGTATTGGATGATGATGCTTGAGTGATCTATAACTTTCTATGTAGATGCAACACTTTGTGATGACCTTCGCACTAAGAACCTAAGTGTCACACATTTTGAAACCAACTTCTATATGATATGTTCAACATCCTCAAACCTTTACCATGGATAGAATACCTTGTAAAAATGTTAGTGTTTGTGTTAAATAACGTATACACTACCTACGTCGGTGTGACTACTCCAAAGTTTCCTTAAGCCACACGTAGTTCTTAAAAAAGAATGTGATATTTATTTGGATGCATGTTCTACTTTTGTAACTCAATCATTTGACAATGAGAAATAATACATTGACATGTTTCAACTGTTTGCAATGTTTTATTACATTCTCAAGTCAGTTAGTTGCTTTCATCCACGTAGGTAATCTAGTTTGTAACCACCTCCTATAAAACTACTTCAACCACTTCTTTCCATGTATTTATTTGGTGTTTAAATTGCAATAAATAATTCAAACACGTTTGTACCCTCTTTATTATTCTAGCATTGGTATCAAAGTTGTAATGGCCACATTTTACACACACAAATACAATAGAAAAAAATACCAAGATAAATTTTTTTGACTTACATTGCTTGTTACACAACACCACAAGGGCTCCAAGTAGAGAAATTTGAATATGCATTTGACACTAACATAAGTCGTCGACTCACATAGACATGTGAAAACACCATTTACATGTCGATGCCACACTTTCCATACTAAAAAAATACTATTACTATTAGTGACCCAACCACGAGAAAGTGTAATGCCCCGCTTTGTCGCCCTTAACTGATGAAGTGTGGATTCTGCCTTCGCACCTGGTTTTCAATGCAAGAGTGTACTTCTCTAGTTTCCCATATGTCCCTAGAGGTGTCGGATCCAAGTCGTCTTATCTCACTGAAGCTTTGACGACCTTCATGGACACTAGTTTTTCTGAAGTTATTTAATTTTCTTTTCTTTTTCTTGTTTTGGTTGGATAATGGCAATGAGGAGATCAATAAACAAATCCAAACAAAATATATAGATTAATTAAATATTGTTTAACTTGACTGAATCAAATAAATAAATGGAGATAGTTTATTAAACAAAAGTAAAATTTAATAGCAAGTAAGACAATATTTATATATGTACATATATTAAATAGAATATTATTAAAATGCATACATTTACATTATGGAAAATGTTGCGGTGGGTAAGGAGACCTGCCACGGGATTAAAAGAGCTTTAATGTCATTGAGAAGCGGTGGGTGGGCAGAAGGGTATCTTCCTTCCCTGCCACGCAATACTGGAAGATAATTCTTTTGTTGGCTGAGAGTGTGAGGTGACTCCACCCCAATGTCCCTTTCAGACTTGACTCTTTCCTTACATGAGAGTACAAGCAATCTTTTAAGATCCAGAAGCCATATTCGATCTGACCCGAGTTAATGTGAGGAGCGGTTGGATAGCTGTAGCTTATCAGATGTCATAGATCTTCCCTTTCTACGTCCTAGGACTTCGTCCCCCTTGCTGACTCAAAAATTATTTTTAGGATCTGTATTTTGGAGGACAGACTGTTTTGGTTTTGTTTTCTAAGAAATAAATTCTTCCTACCTATTGTTTATTTGGTATGCAGTAGAAGAGGAACGAGTGGCCGCTTTGTGTAGGAGGAATGTCTAGCTAGGCACTGTGGTTCTCCTTTCAAGCATCGTGGCTCATGGAACTTTAATGTGTGCATGGAACAATCTTGCTATTTTCTTGTTGTTTCAGACAGTGGTGGTTTTTTTTTATGAAGCTACAAGCCAGTGAAGTAGGCGTGTTACCTCCACTTGCATTGGAGTCTTTGCGGGGTGTGTTCAGTCGGGGATCTCAAGACGGCCACGGCTGCGCAAATGATTGCTTAACCTGGCAGCAAGCACGTTACAGAAAGTAGAAGCCTTTTTGAGCGCCTCCAACAAGCAGGACGTCCAACTATGTTGTTATCTGTTCAGTATCGACTGTATCCTCAATTCGGGATCCTCCTTCAAGACATTTCTTCAAAATCGACTATGTGACAGTGAGAGTGTTACCAGGAGACCTGATGAAAATTATTGCAAGGATTCTCTTTTGAGACTACTTGTTTCACGATGTAACTCATGAAAGAGAATCTCATAGGCGTGGATCTGTATCATATCAGAATATTCAAGAAGCACAATCTGCCTTGCAATTATATGAGCTGCTTCAACGAGTCACTAAGTTGGCAGGCATAAAGGCTTCTGTTGGATTTATCGCACCTTGCAAGCTACAGCTGAAATGTTTGCACCGAGATTTTGATGTTGTCCTCAAATCTGATGAAGGAAAAGGTTTATTTATCATTACGGTAGATGCCTTTCAGAGCCAGCAGCGTGATGTAATCATTATGTCTTGTGTCCGAGCTTCAAATCATGGGGTTGGATTTGTAGCTGTTTGTCACTGTGTGAATGTGGCTGCAGCACGAGCTCGCAGAGAACTTTGGGTTAAGGGCAAAGCAGCTGCATTGAAACAATCTAGTGACTGGTCAGCCTTAATTGAGGATACTAAGTCTAGGGACTGTTTTATGGATATGGAGTCTGTACCAAGAGATTTTTTTGGTTTTAAAGCCATCTTCTTTTGCTTATTAAACGTATGCCCTGGTTTTGTTTCTTTAGGTGACCTACTCATACCAATTATTGGCTGGCTGCGTGAGGATTTTTCAGTCCCTGCTTAGGCTATGAACCTTGCAAGTGTTTAAACAATTTCATTCCATTTTTTTGTCATTGTTAATTCCATGTACCTACCAGAATTAATATTCTTGAAGAATGCCACAAATAATGTAAAAGGACCTTATAAACCTATTTGTTATAATGAGGATTCCTTTCTAATTTGTATACAGGCATGTAATTTCAGAGTGTCCTTGAAGTGCTGGATTGATTGCAAAACCCTTCTCTCTCAGAACATCTTTTCACCACTCCTTTTTCTTTTTCCTTTCCTCCAAACCCCCCACTTATCATCCCAGACTTGCACAAGTTTCTCGAAAATAGTTCAATGTCACGGCATCTCCATGATATTGTAAAATGAGGCTTTAACATTTACCCCATCAGTATATGGGCAGAGATGCACATTGCGGACTATACAATTGATTTTATGAAGTCAAGAGCATGGCCGTTAACAGAGTTTGGACCTTCAGCAGGCTGAGGAAGAGAAGTTGTGCAGGTTGTGTTGTTGTTGCTCGAGCCCTGGTCGACGTGCTTGTTGGATTGGAAGAATTCTAATCATGCATGTTAAATCTACTCCTTGTAATAGTTTTCTACCTTCTTTCAGTATCTTGAAATGATTATTCTTTCCTCTTGAATGGCACCTAGACAAAATGTTTTCGTGGTTGTTTATATCGCTGCCTGATTGTGTTGGTTGTTCCTTTAAATCTCGTTCCAATTTCGTTGGTTTTGCTTAGAATGTTCTTTCCTCTCTTATAGCTTACTCTATTTATATTTGTCTAAATGGGCTACTGCAATTTTGAGTGATGCAATCTAGTTCGTAGGGAAGGAAACGTTTTAGAGTTTCATTTGCTTATATGACTTTATTTTAAAAGAATTCTATGATGGTATCTATAATTGAAGGCTTACTATATGGAAGGTTAAGCCTTCATATCTCTATTTGCTTGAATAAATACGTATTTCCTGTTTAGGGCTCTCCTATTTTGCTAAAGGTACATTAATAGTGACATTGTGTTCGAAACTTGTTTAAGCTGTGGGCATTCCTTACTTTTGTTTAATTAGAAAATGGCATTAGGGTTTTATTTTAGAACTATGCATGGTTGACTTATGTACCCTGGGTTCTAGGGATGAATAAACGACATCTATTTTGGCCTCTACGTGTTGAGAAAATTACTATACCTACTAACCGGTTCAAACTCTTATTTGATTAAAGTAAGGGGAGACATTATAGGTTTAATTGAAGGAAATATCTTCAATTTTATTAAGGGTCGCGAGCAAGCTATTAATATTTAATTTGAAACAAAAGTTGTAGGTGAATCCATGGTATTGGACTCGTGAACTCGTTTCCTGTTAGATGACAACTGATTACAGTGATAATATAATAGGTGGTTATTATGTTCATCTGTTTGATATTTTCTAGACATGTCCTTGATAAGCCCACATGGATCGGGTAAAATTTCAATCTTCTATACCATTTGGCTAGGAGCTCATAGAACTTCTAGGCTCGACTACACCGCGTAACCTTCCGATGGATATGTGTGTTGGTTCTTATTTTTGTGCTTGCACTCGCATAAGGTCTTTTGAGTCCGAGGCATCATTGGTGTTTTACCCTCTGCGTATCAAATCCCCTTTGTTTTCGAACTCGAATATCTTATTCTTCGAACTTGGTTACTAAAAGTCTCATTTTGTGGCTTTGTTAAGGAAATCAATTTTTATTTTTATTTTAAAATACTTTTTGGCATTGTCGGAAATATATAAAAATTATTAACGACTTTTGGGTTTAGCCTTCCCTTATATTATGTAGAGAAGTTGACGTTTAGGATAAGGTTTGTTGGTAGAATAATGGCCCTTTTGTGTCTCCTTTGTACGCTTTTGGAAGAGTGGTTTTGTTTTGTTAACTAGTCCTACGTTTAAGAAATCCTATAAGAAGGTAGTGGTAAAACTCCTTGGTTAAAACTGAAACTATAGTTGTTTTTCTTTTAAGGGCGTCGAACCCTTATTGCTATGAAGCCTCCCCCTGGGAGATTTGGATAACGTTGTTTTGTTTCGCGCCTACGATCATAATTAGTATGTTTTGTCTTCTCTTGGACCTCTTTAGATGGGTGGATTGGGTATTGGATTCCAATCACGTAATCTATAGGACTACATGAAGGAAATATATCAACACTCTTGACTTTCTTGTTCCTAACCCATAAGGTCTTGCCTTGATTTATGTGATTCTGTTCTTACTGGTATTTTGACTTTCTCCTTGTTGGATGGTTTAGATTTCTTTCTCATGCGAATAATTTTGGAGTTGTGGGTTGTGTTTTAAATCCATTTTTGAATTAGAACTTTCCTTCTTGATATTGTTAAATGTTAGCTTTATGTTGCAATGTGTAGCCTTAACATGCTCAGTTCTCGCGAACTGATTCTAGCTAGTATTTGTGCAGATGGATTATGCGAGTAGATTAAAGGAAAGAGTTGTAAAGGTTTCATCAGTGCAATTTATGAAGTTCCTTGTAAAAATGTCCAATGTGAGGTAAATTTTGTAATAGTGCTTGTAAAGGAGTTTAGAAGACCTCTTGCCTTGGGTTGTTCTGAAATTTCGTGATGATGTTGTCTTGTCCTTCTGTAGGTAAACTGGTAACTTACCTTTGTGAGAAATGGTATTCAATCTTTACATTGATATGAGTATTGTAAAACTTTGATCTTGAGAATAAATTGTCAAGTTAAATCTTTCTAAGACTGAGTGACAATATATTATAAGTAAAGTAAAATGGGTCGGTTAACCCTTAAAGAAGCTAAACAAAAATAATAATTTTATATTCAACAAATAAATGTAGAGGTGATCTATTTGAAATCAAATAATTCCATGAGTGATCAAAATGAAACCATCCTTTGTGAAGTAAAAATTTTATAACTTGATATCCCTAACTACACTAGCGAACATTATCCTTTTTATGGTGAATTCTTAGAATGATCCTAAGGTGAAACAAATTGTTAGTTGATATAAGATAATAAGATTTAATAAGCCAGAGAAAACAAATTGGAGACCTCACCATTTTTCTCACCGCCATTTGGAAGGTGAATTTTTACTCCTTGTTATTACTTGTAGCGAAGCCTAAGTAAAGTTGTTGATAATTCTAGTTAAGAGCCCTAGCTTCCATTAAATACTGGCAATAACTAATGAGGTCCTAAAGATGTTCCATCTCGACCTTCTCCCTCTAACCCTTTCCAAGGCACCTTGTATCTCTTCTCTTAAGTGTGTTGAACTTAAAACCATGTTGTCGTGTGGGCAAGAACGAAATTTAGTAGAGTTAGTGGTGAGCAGATGGCCTTGTGGAATTGAATTTCCCCCTTTCTCTAAATAAACTAAC
Organism: Taxus wallichiana var. yunnanensis; assembly: GCA_018340775.1. Classification (NCBI taxonomy): domain Eukaryota; kingdom Viridiplantae; phylum Streptophyta; class Pinopsida; order Cupressales; family Taxaceae; genus Taxus; species Taxus wallichiana. The sequence continues at coordinate 155,790,778 of CM031233.1, forward strand.
TAAGCAAATAAATGTCATAATAGAGAAGATTTAAGGATGATTACTCGGTGAAAAGGAATAAACTTAGCTTGGTAAGATGAATTGTATGAACCGTATCCCGAGTCTCCTTGAAAACGTAAGCTAAGAATTGCAAGATGTCTTATTAAAATAAATAACCCTCAAGAATATCTCATTGTGGTTGGCCCTAACTGTAAGTGTGTTTTGTGGTTGGACTTCTATGTTGTCATGTCTAAAAGAAAAGTAAATTGTCCTTGAAAGGTGTGAACGTTTCCGTGCTGCCTGTATGGCCATCCTTGTATCAAGTTGTTCATAGTGTTAGTTGTATCCTTGGTGATGACATGTTGCGTCATGTTATGTGTCAAGCAAGTCAAAAAAAAAAATTATCCTGTGTTGTTCGTGTGTGAATTTTTGGGTCGTTACAGAAAGGGACTCAAGGATTGGAAAACCCACAACACATCATTACCATGATTACATCTTAGTTACGATAAACATTACAAGAACGTTTTTGAGAAAGGATAATTTTATTCTTTTTCCACCTACAGATTCTTAAATTCATTTCACATTCAACTTATAGTTTAACCATTTAAGTTGGCTCTTTTTCTCTTACGACAATCTCCATAACTTACATAATTATTTGGCATATTTCAAATTGCATAAAAACTTATTAATTCACTTGTTCTTAAGTTAAGCTTATGTTTTTCAAATGTTTATTCAATTTATAAATTTTTCCCTTACTACAAAAGTGAATCTAATGTGATGTCAAGACAAAATCTTAGGATTTAAGGCAGATTTAGATTCAAGATACCTTTTCCCAAAACATTTTTCGATCACAAGTATCCGTTAGTTCTCATTATAGTTAGAATAGTTCAAAAACTTGTTGAATCCATTCAAAATTTTCACATCAAGAAATTTTATTTAGATTTATATATGTATCTTTTGTTTTCTCAAATTTTGATAACACCAAGGAAATTCATATTCTTTTAAACACAAGTAAATGTCTAATTGAGTTACAAAGACTCCAAGAGTGTCATTATTCCTAACCTTGAATCTCATTTTACTCTTATATGCTTTACTCTAACATTACACTATGGTCTTTTTATTGGCATCACTTTAGAACAAAACAGTTTCAAAAGTACTTATTTAACATCTTGAAGAAGTACATGATAGAGAGCATTATAAACTACACATGAACCACAACTGGTTTGTGTTCAAGGTAAGATCCCGTGTTTCAGCATTTCATGTTTTTGCATGTGAAATTTAATTTATTCTTAATGTCATCAAAGGGCATAAAAAGGGATTACGAGACAAATTTTCTAGTTTGTAAGGTTCTCTAAAGTCAACATCTTTCAAATCAATTTCGTTTGCAAGGAGTTACTTACCATTTTCTACCCACAATTTAACCTCTCAATCAACTGAGGTTTAGTTTAATTCCAATTTTTAGTCAGGGTTCTATGCCCTATTATAGATTAGATTAAGGTGTGAAAACATATTTACCCTATAAACCCTTCGTATAAGACCGAGGCACTATATTGTCACTAGACAAAGTAACACATTTAGCTAGGAGGACCTAAAGAGATCATTAACAAGAGTTTAAGTAATAATACAACTATTTCACTAGCTCCATTGTGACATCCGGATCCCACAAGCAATTCATTCAATGAACAAAATTTAATTCTAAATCCAACATCTTAAGACAATGTAGTCTACTAGGATACTAAGGAAGTGTTTATTCTACTAATTCCAGGTAAGGTTTTTCCCACAGGGGGTTCACATGCTAGGCAATATCCTAGCACGTGGGTTCATATTGAGGTAATTAAAATTAATAAAATTAAATTCAATATACCGGTAGACATGAGGGGGTGAAAGGGTTTATTTTATTAATATTTTGAATCGGTATTCGGGGTAGGTTAGAAAGTTGGGCCAAAGGAAAGGGAGGTTTAATTTTAATATAACACAAACACATTTGAACACTAGTTTGTAAAAGTAAATACCTTAAAATTTCAAAAGGAGTGTGTTCATTAAGTTAAATTATAATCTCCTTTTGAATAAATAAATCTTAATTAAAGATTCTTAACCAAAAAATAATAAAATGGTAGAAAACAAGGATTGAGTATGTTTTTCAATGCAAGTGATATTATTTAACCATCTTAATTATGTGATTTAACTATTGATAAATGATTAAAGGTTAACATTTATAAGGTGACTTGTAATAGGTATTCAATGGATTCAAACTATCTTTAGAGAGGAAATGCATATTAAATAAAATTCGGTGAGAAATATGATATATTTTCTATTTAATATATTAGGGTAGAAATAAAAAGGTGTAAATAAAATTGTAATTGAAAAGTGGGTAAGTAAGGTACATGGAAAAAATAGGGGGTATTTTCACTCTAGAAATATAACGGGAGGGGGTATTATAAATTAAATAATTAGAGGTAAAACTAGAATTAAGGGTACTCTTTAATACCCTTCGAATGCACGTGTTATACCATACTTTTACTAAGTGAACCCCCATGGTTTTTCCATGTCAATCCTAACCATCAGGATCATAACGATAACACTAAACATACTTGCTATGATGACAACCCTAAATTGGGCTATTATTTACTTAACTAGAAGGTTCAATAGAGTATAAAGTTTAAGTTCATTAAATGGTTTCAAATTCTTCTATGCTAAGAAGGATCATGCAAGAAAGGTAGATATGCACAAGTTTTAAATTAAGGTCCATTGTTTTATTTATATTTCTTTATTACATTTTTAAGGTAATGGAACAGGACACCAATTATTTAATCAACAATTTCAAAATGGAATTACACTACAAGTTATTAATTTTCAATTTTGTTCAACACATTTGTCCATCTTTTACAATATAGTTTTGAAATCAAAAGATACCCATGTTCAAATGGGTGTTCCCCTTAAACACTAGCATCTTAAAAATATTACAAAACTCCATTAATAACCCTTTCAAAACTTTACAAATGACAACTATCCCCCAAAATTTTTCTTAACATATATTTCCAATCACCTTTTACCATATGTGATTTATGAATCAAATTTGAACCTATGATTAAATGCACATTTCCCAAGGTATCTCTAAAACTATTGGCATAATTAATACATAGTTTATCTTAGTTATATATAACTGACCTATTATTTATAGGTGGTTACCTCCTAACTAAATTCTCTCCGTATTAATACACACTTCATTGTGAATAAACTTATCCAGACATTTCTACATTTGGTTCTCTGTAAAGTGGCATCGAGCACCGTTGATCTCTTCCTACGTGCGTGGAGAATTTCCTGCATGGAGAATTCACGTGTGTAGAAAATTTCTTTGAGAAAAAAATTGTTGTGCATGAAGGAGGCAAGCCGGTCTTGGAAAGCACCAATACAAACTTGTGTAAAGCGTGTAGATGTTGGCATATCAAAGCAACGACTAGTGGAGAAATTTCTGTGTGAAGATTAGAAAGAAATTTCCTCGGTGGAGATTAGTGACTTCTTCGGCTATCAAAGATGCGGAGAAGCATGAAATTCTGGAGCAACCTATTTGGCAAGTTGACTGTGTGTTAGAAAAGGATGGAGAATGTGCTAAGCACACTGTTTTGTGATTTAAAGCACCCTTTGCTAGCATGGAGACTACACAAACCTTCAACGCTTCGGTCAGTTCATAATCCTCATCTTGGTGTCTAAATTAACCATCACGTGGTATTTAACATTTTTTTTGTTGTGCACAAAGAAACAATACCGGCCCCGTGCGTGTAAGTAAAGCCTGCAAATTACAAAACCGTGTGTGTGTGTATGTTGCAAATTTCAGATGCACAAAGCACCACAAGAAATGGACAAAATATTTTGTCATTGAGTGACAACGGAGACACCACCGAACTATTCTTTGCCTTGGTCAACGAGCTCCACAACACTAGGAATATTCTCTTTAACGAGATTGTGCACCGAAGACTATTGGAGTATTTTTGGTTCGACGTTCGATGTCAAGCACAGAAGATTCATGCAAAACTTGAACGTGGTTATGATGCAGATGATGAACACGAATTAGAATGCCCACAGGAGCATCCGATTCTCTGCACGAGCCTATAGAACCCATCTTTGGGATAGATTCCTTCAGTAATCATTGTAGCCATTTTTGAAAAAAATAAATAAATAAAATACAATTTTGAGTTTTTGAAAATGTCTACTCCAAAAATATTGCTATCCGATGCCCAACTCTTGAAAGGGCCAAATTTCGTTGCATGGAAAACCAAGATGCAGACGATTCTTCAGTTTGAAGATATTTGGGGGATCATTTCTGGCAAAGACGCCCCTCCCACAGACGTTGATCTGTTGGTTAAATATGAAAAGGCTGATGCAAAAGAACTAATGCTTATCACCCTGAGCCTTTCTGATGAGGTGCAACCTTACATTCGGGAAGCAACCACTTCCTCTCGGCATGGACTACACATTGTGTACCATCTATGAAGCCAAGAATCGATCACAAAGTTGCATCTTTAGAAAAACTTCACACGATGAGTATACATGATGGTGAATCAGTAGAAGCCTTCTTACGGTGTGTGGCCAAGTTATGTGCAAAACTCTCTACTCTCGGTGAATCGGTGGAGGAAAATTTGCTAGACCCACTCACCTTGTGAGCTCTTCCTTCCGGTTTCAAAGATTAATCACCACGTTGACCATCACTCAATAGGAGGTGAGTTTTACCACCCTGGTGAATTATCTCCAGAAGGAAGAAGCCATGTAAAATGTTCAAGAAGCCTTCAAAGACAAGGCTCTCATCACGAGGTAAAAGCATAAGCCTCGAAAAGGGTAGTCACCCCTAATCGAAGCGGCATCCTCAAAGCAGAAATCTTATCAGCAGCCACCCCAGAAGAAGAAGAAGAACAAGGCGGATCGATGGTCCCACATTTGCTCCATGGATACGCACACAACTGCGAACTATTATTACAATGGTTGCAAGTGTGGAAACTCTGGTGAAGAGAGCACTTCTGGCCAAGGATATTCCAAGAAATCCCGATGGCATGCTCGTAATAAGAGGCAGAAGGGTCACATTGCTACTCGTGAGGATGCCACCTTCGATGAAGAGGTTCTAGACACGACTCATTCTAACATTTTTCTAGTCTCACAGACTTCGTAGCTATCAGAAAATGTTTGGTTGATTGACTCGAGCGCCAGCAAACACATGACTAGCAATAAGAAGTTGTTCTATACTCTACGTGACCGGCCCACTGGAGATTGGATCACCATCATAGACAATCAAGAGTATATTACGGCAGGGATTAGTGATGTCATCATTCCTCTTGGGACACGAAAATGTACACTCACGAAGGTGCTATATGTTCTAGGTTTTACCTCAAATTTGTTGTCTGTTAGTCAACTTCTTAACCATCGAATTTAGGTTGAATTATTTGTTGAGAAAGGGGTCAAGTCCTACATCATTTATCAGGGAGATTCGGTAATTACTCGAGCATTTCTGAAGGGCCATCTATTTGCACTGGATGCGGTCACTTCATCTAGCATTGCTCTCTCTGCTTCAATGGTGGAGTCCACTGCACTATGGCACTTTCGATATGGTCATTTTTGTTGGGGCTCTGCATCAGCTCAGTGCTAAGGAAATGGTAAGAGGGCTTCCTCCACTCTCCCATTCCTTACCTATTTTCTCGGGATGTCTTGCGGGCAAACAACACAGAGGTCCATTCAAACAGAGCTCTTATCATTCTACGGAGCATCTTCAGTCGTACACACCAATCTGTGCAAACCCCTGCCAACTAGCTTCCAAGGTTTTGAGTACTTCCAACTCATCATTGATGATTACTCACGGAAAATGTGGGTATATTTCCTCCGAGAAGAAGAGTGAGGCATTTTCCAATTTCCAAACCTTCTACCAGCAAGCCACTAGGCAGTCTGGGAAGCCTCTCCTTCTCCTCCGCTTAGATCGAGGGGGAATTTGTGTCAAAGAAGTTCTTAGCATACCTGAAGTAGTATGGCATTCAGAAACATCTGACCGCACCCTACACACCCCAACAAAGCGGGATTTTGAGTGACACAATCGGACTATCATGGAGATGGCTCGTTATTATGCTCTTGACTGCCAAGTTGGAGGATCAGTTTTGGGTAGAAGCAGTCCATACAGTAGTGTATCTACTCAACTAGGAACCCATGAAAATATTGTAGAACAAGACACCGGAAGAGGTATGGATTGGTCGTAAACCTTCTATTCATCATTTGAGAGTTTTTGGTTGTCTTGCATATATGCATGTTCGGATAATAGAAGGAAGAAGATCGATCCAAAGACAACGCCATGTCTTTTCTTAGGGTATAGTACTACCTCAAATGCATATTGTCTCATGGATCCGAGATGAAGAAGATCTACAAGAGTCGAGATGTGGTGTGTGATGAGTCATCCTTTGACTCCCTGCCACACAATGCAAATCCAGTACTGACCTCGTCACATAGATTTCTCACACATCCAGATGATGGGCAAGATGGTTCTTTTCGAGAGAGAAGAAGAGCTGAGTGGAGACTTGTTCGTTGATATTGGCACACTGGAAAACACATCTTCACATCAGCAACATCACCAACGTCTGAAATGGGTCAAAAATACTATTAGGGATGCACACCTTAACTCACTTCCAGGTACTTTTACGGGAGTCAGAACACGAAGTCAAGCCAAACATGAGGTAAATTTTGCACTCATGAGTTTAGTTATTGAGAGAACCAAACCTGACACTGTTCTTAAGGCATTAGACCAACCACAAAGTGGAAATAGGCTATAGATCTTTGAATATGATTCCCTAATTCAGAATCAGACATGGGAACTTGTCGATCTGCCTCCAAGTAAGAAATCCTTTGGCTGCAAATGGATTTTCAAAACAAAATATAAGGCAGATGGTTCAATCAACAAACAAAAAGAATGACTTATTTACAAAGGGTTATGCCCATTAAAGAAGGAATTGACTATGATGAGACCTTGGTACCCACTTTGTGAAGATCAAAACCATTAGAGTTATCTCGTGCACCTTTGGCACAAAATGGATGGAAACTTTAGCGAGATGGATGTCAAGAGTGCTTTTCTAAATGGTGATCTAAAAGAAGAAGTATACATGTCCTAACCCAAAGGGTTTGTAGATGAGAATCAACCACACAAGGTATGTCATCGATAAAGTCTCTTTATGGACTCAAACAAACACCTAGGGCATGGTATATAAAAATTGATGATCACCTATTGTAGCATGGATTCACTCGTAGCCCCTCAGATAAAAACTTGTATATCAAGAAGGTAGGAAAAGATATTTTCATTCTAGTTTTGTAGGTAAATGATCTTGTGATCACAGGAAGTTCTGACAATCTTGTAGATGATGTAAAGAATGATCTTAAGAAATCCTTCGACATGACTGATTTGGGGCTACTCCACTACTGTCTTGGCTTAGAGATATGGCAGAAGAAGAATCATACCTTTTTCTCCCAGATGAAATATGCCAAGACACTCTTGGAAAAGTATGGAATGTCATATTTTAAACCAATTTCCACACCTATGGAAAAATTTTTGCAATTATCTTGATTCCAGGATTCACCGCAGGTAGATGGCACTCACTACAGGTAGCTTATGGGGAGTCTCATTTACTTGACTTATACCAGACCAGATCTTTGCTTTGTAGTGAGCTATCTCGCTAGATTTATGTATGAGCCGAAGAAATGTCATTGGATAGTACCAAAGCATGTGTTGAGATATGTATGAGGTACAGTTGACTTTGGTCTAGAGTATCAGAAGAACACTCAGTTCTTCTTACAGGAATATACAGACTCGGACTATGCAGGATTTGTTGATGATAGGAAATCCACTTCAGATATGTTTTTCATCTCAGATTTGTACCTATCTCGTGGATTAGCAAGAAGCAAACTGTTGTTTCTCTCTCATCCATTGAGGCTAAATACCGCACCGCACAAGGAGCTGTGTGTGAAGTAATTTGGTTACGTCACATTCTTGCAGATATAGGGATTCCTGAAGAGAAACCTCCCATCATTCACTGTGACAATCAAGGTGTGTTGAAGCATGCAGAATCATGTTTTCCATGAACGAACAAAGCATATTGAGGTTGAATGTCACTACATTCGTGAACAGTCTTAAACCACCAAATTCAGCTCTACTACTTGCCCTACCGATTTTTAGGTTGTAGATATTCTCAACAAGGTGAAGTTTGATTTGTTTAGGGGTACATTTGTAAGAGTAATGTATTAAGTGGGGAATGTTAGCGCATTTTTTTTTTTTTGCAAGTTTCGGGAAAAATATATCCGGAGAGTGGAGTTTGTTAAAAGAGGGAACGTGTGTAGGGAATGTGTGAAATTTGGCACTTGCATTGCAGTGGTATCGGAGCGTGGAAGTGGGAGTAGCACACTAGAGTAGCGTGGAGGAAAGCCCAAGTGTGCGTTGGTAGACTCCTTCCCCAACATCTTCTTAATTGTTGTTCCATGTGACCAAGTGATACATTAGCAAGCACATTGTACAAAAGATCAAGATTCATGTGGAATTTGTTTGAATCAAATCGAGAACAAAACAAGATTAAGCCCCTTCATTCATTCATCAAATTTGATATCAAATATGGATGCGAAAAACCAACCTATGATCCCATGCAACAATCTGAAAGCATGAAATTCGTGCCCAAAGATGTTAGTAATATTACAAGCAACCATAGAGACGTGCCGCATTTGAGAGAGCCGAAGTAAATCCCACAAGAGCATCGGTATCTACTCTTTTCCACTCTCTAAAACATGCAATTCGAGGACATAATGCACTGAGTCTTGTTCGACATATAGACAGAGAAGAGTTGTGTTGATCCAGATGACAAACATGAGATTAAATGCCCTCAAGCACATCTACACATTCCTTTCACATGTTCCCTCTTTCAATGTGTCCACTCCTCCAGATCGATCTTCTTTGGTCTGCACACTTTCTTTGCTGTGCGTTGGAAAAACTATAGGTCAAATAAGTCTTCCAATAATCTTTTCCAAATGCCAATCTTGAGTAGGTTCTAGGTCCTTCAATCACAAAGGGGGAGAGTAGCAACACCGGATCCAAAATAGGTCTTCACGCAAAGATTGGAAGGTAGTCGGGACAGTGTCGCAACATAACAAGATGATAAATCATAATGATAAATAACAAATTACACAATGCCTTTTCTCCATCTTTCTTCCATCCTGCAAAACCATGTGAGCATGAAATCAATGATAAATCACTAGCATGGCATCCACCCTAATCTAGCATAATTAACATTTTTAGTTTCCCATTTACATAATAACATTAATAATTTGCATTTGAAAGGAGACAATTAGAGACACATTTATTTCATTTCAGTTCACTTCATTTCTTAACCAAGGAGAGAGAAAGAAATAGGGAAGAGAGAGAAACACTATTTTTCCCAAAAGTTCAATTTCACACAACAAGTCACTCAAGTAGATTTTCAAACAGCTTATTTACAAGTGTTAACAAGTTTCCACGTTGGTTAGGTAACTTTGATGGGGTACTACAACTTTATTTTTACATTTTCTGTGTGTCATCTAAATTCCCATTTTAGGCTTGGAGGCTAAAAAAAAACTTTGAATCGTTTTCTTCCAATGATCAAACAAACCACATGTAAGTTTCTACGTGTCCTCCTATGCACCAAGAAGTCCTCTCTTGCATGAATATGAGCTCCCAGTCAAAAGTTATGGCCATTTGAAGGTCTGGGTGACATACTGTGAAAACTAACTTGAGAGATCCAAAAATATGAAAAGTATGGAACCCCAAAAACCTGAAATTCAGATTTTTGGACAATTTCATTTTAGAGAAAAACAACGTTCATCAAAAAAATTCCTTGAGATTCTGAAACTCCGAACTCCGAATCTCCTAAAGTCTAAAGTCTGAAAATTCAGAACTTCAGACTTTTTTCTTTCTACATTTGGCACGATTCCTGAGGCTGATTTTTTCAAAAACCTGAAACCCGAAATTTTGAATTTTCAGACTTTCGGAGTTTCGGGTTTCAGGAAAAAAATTTCCCTATTTTTTCAGAAATGCCAAAAATTCTAAGGCCGAAATCTTCGAGCCTTTTCTCCATTTTTCCCTTCGAGCTTTGATCTTCCTTGACTTTCACCTACCATTACTTTGACGCCATTACATTGCCAAGCTCGACTACAACTTTATCTTTGGAAATTATTGTGAGCTCGCATGGTCAAACTATCCTCCATTCCTTCTGCTTGCAAGTTCATGTTGATCAATTTTTCCCGAGGGGGGAAAAATTTTGACAACAGATACATGCTAGAGATAGGAATTAGATTTCTTCATTGACCTATTCCAAGACTAATTAAAACTTAAGAAATTTCAATATATTGGGAATAAGGTTTTAAAATATATTTCCTCCACTACATGAAAATAAATCAATACCCCTTACTTCACTACATGCCTTTAAGTAATATACGAACTTTAATATTTCTTCCTTCTCATCTCTAATAATAAAAATACATCAACAAAGACAACTTTCCTTTCCTACAATATAACTTTCAAACAAGGTAATGAACTTTCTTTCCCATATCACAAACTAACTTTACAACACAATTCTTTCTTCTTCTTTTCAATATATAATACAAATTTCATAACCAATAATGGAATACAATTTTCCTTCAAGAGTTCAATACAATGTCCTCCACTAAAAGTGTGAAATCATACAATAATATAAACTAAAGGTAAAATGCAATATTACAAGTTCCTACACTCTAAGTGGGAATAGCACAAAGGAAGTTTTGTTACAAGAAGGATCTTCTTAGGGATTCCACAAAAATTTCCAAGCTTCTCAACACCAACAAGATATCTCCTCCAAGTTTTTTTGATTCACAACAAAATGGGGGTAATGCAATTCTCTCCACCCAACCAAGATATCTAATGAAGAGGAGAATCCATCCTCTCGATTGGGCCTTAATCCCTAACCACATTACAATAGGAGATAACTCCAACACATGGAAACAACAATCTTCCACAACACAAACAAATAAACAAAAACACAAGAAAGAAGATAAACAAAAACAAGGCTTAAAATGAAAGCCAAAGGAGCAAGACCTATGGGAGGCCATTTATGCCTAGAAATGGGAAGAGGTGTCCACCTTAAATCCTCCAATGCATATCTAAAAACCCCTACATACTCTTATGCCTCCCTCAAGTACCCATTATACCTCTCACATACTCTTATGCCTCCCTCAATCTCTTATGCATCCCTCATAAAATAAAATAAATGCAAGAATTCCATGTACAAGGTGGGGCACCCAACCCAAAATCCCTCCAACAAAAAGGTAAACTCTTATGCCTTCCTTCATGAAATCTCCCCATAGTCACCTCCTACTCCAAACTAAGACAATATACCCACACCCAACAAGCATTCCAAAGAAAACAATACTCAACACAAACATATAAACACAAAATAAAGCATAACATAAGTAAGCTAAAGCTCCTACCTTTCCATAGTAGATCTTGTTCCAAGAGTAAAAATCCAAGCTCCTCAAAACCAAGAAAGCATCCACAAGCTCCAACAATCCACAAGCACTCTCAAAAATTCTCTCACTCTCCAAAAAATTACAAGAGCACAAAATAATGAAGTAACCCCCAAACAAGCAAAATAATTTCAATGAATAGAAAAGGTAGAGAGGAGGGTGATGTGGCTCCAGTGTAATGCCACCTCATTTCTTCTCCCCTCCACATCACCTTATTCAACCTCATATTCCAAAGCACCATTAATAAGTGGTTGAAGGAATGACAAGTTACTTACACACACCATCTAAGCCCACACCCCCTAAGGACAAAATTAATTACTTGAAAGAAAGTGCAATAAACATTTCACCTTTTACCTTCCCAAAACACCTAATGGGGTCTAATTTTGACCCCCCAACCCATAGGTAGGGTTGGCATAGCAATTTAAGAGGTGTGGGACAAGTTTGACTTGTCCCACAAGCTTCCAAATTTGGCCTCTAAGGCCAAATTCGAATTTACATGAAGGGGTAGAGTGTACAACACTCAAGATCCCCAAGAACTCAACTTACAGCCCAAAATCCAAGAGAAATCTACTCTAATAAATGCATTCCTTTGGTCACATCTTTAATTAGTTTAGGACAAGATTTATTAACTTTAATAAGACACTACAACCCATTAATAATAAAGGGTAAAATACATACATCAAAATCTAAATAATTAAAACAAGTAAATTACATCACTAAAAGAAACACATACTAACATTAACAAAGGGAAACTAAAATAAAAGACAACACATGACCCCTTCATCACAATTTCCCCCTAACCAAATTCAAACACACACACACACACACAATTACATGTTGCCATGGTGACCCTTGTTGAATTCATCTAGAATTCCAATGTGGTTGGTCTCAATCCCGCCATGTGTGTTGTAAATAAATTTTATTGTAAAACACAAAAATATCTCCTTCAGCCTCGTGGTCGCATTAAAACATTTATGCCAAAATATGCAATATAAATCTAAGATCATATATATATATGAATTAATATCATCTAGGAAAATACGATATCATTTACAAGTTTCTAGCACATTTCTATCCAATGTTTCATCCATGTCAAAGTGATCACAACATTAATTCAATTATCAAAGCCTACGCGATTGTGGCAATAAATTTCGCATGTCATAAATATATATATATAAATAACCATGTAAACAGTATATCAACATCAATATAAAGTGTCTCGTTATAATCAACATGCATCATATATGAATCGAATCAACAACAAAGTGTAGTATATCTAACATCTAATCATCACACTAAATCAAAAGCTATAGTAATATCCATAAGTGTAGTTGTGCATCATAATCAATAATAAAAGGGTGTCGAAGGGAAGTGGGCACTACATAATATCACAAATTTCCTTGACAAGCATTTCTCTCTCTCTTATCATTCATATGGCTAAGATGCTCACAATAATTTTCAAATTTATGCTTTAATGGGCTTGGATTATCGGTTGGTTATGTTGCTTTGAATCATTTAGCTAAGTGCTATGTGGACATGACATTGTTTCTTTCATGTGTTTTGTTGATAGATCTATGAGTATACCAGAAAAAGAAAAACCTTGTAGATGTCCACTAAGCTTAGCAGGTACAAAAAAATCCATCATCGTGTGCTTCTCAACAACATTTCCACAAATTTGTTTCAGATTTATTCAAATGCTCCATTTGTGTTTCTTTTTAGTTTAGATGGCTATTCACATAGCTCCTTTTGACACATTTCTTTGCCAAATTTTCATACACGCTTACAAGAGAATTTACAACTACAACATCAAAAATTTCCTCTATCTTTTATGCTTTGATGGATTTCCATACCTTATCCCATGGCTCGTATTTTGGCACAAGTTAGGAGTACGTGGAAAATGTAAATTGATCGGGTTGGAGACCGATTTGTTGAATAGGTCAAGAAGTGTGACTATCTCATGAGGAAACCCATGTCTTCTATAACCATACTCCATGAGAAGCTACCTCATTCTTTCATTTGATGAAACACTTCCAAAATCAACTGCCCTCCCTCAATTTTCTTGAGATAAGCTTTCCCCATGTCTCTTCCTCTTGCCATTCCTCCTAAGATACACCACTCACCAACCCACGCCTTCACTTTTTTAAAATTATTTTGATTTTGTTATTTTTGTTTTTTTTTTTAACGAGCACTACATATTCTAAGATGATTCTTCAATTATCTCGAGAGTTTGAAGAGTTCCAAATATAAGACAAAATATATACTAATAAACACCAATAATTATCTAAAATTTTGTAGAATATTAATACATCTCACTTTAATCCATAAAGATTGTGGTGAAACCAAGTATGCCACTAAACTTATCAATTTTATCTCATCAAGTTACTATTGTAAGGATGTGTTTTGGTTTCTTTACAACTAAACAATGTTGTATATTAGACTACCATATCTCACATAGAGTCAAACTAGATGAAATTTAGTATTGTCGCATTGGTTCACTCTGAAAAAAAGATTCTTTCACTTGGGAAATTGTAAATGTGTTGTTAACCATGAACAATGTTGATGAAAATTGTTGTTCTTGCAAGTTTCAAAAACCCTTTTCGATCAATAAATCTATTTTGTTGCCTCTTAAGTTACCATATGCTCTTTCTTTTGTTGAAAACCAATCAATACTTACATTTGATTACTTTTCTTCTCAAATCTATTAGAAACCATAAATGGATTTCACATCTTCAAAATCACTAGTATTGTCAAATATCTAAATATCTAACCAATTTGAAGATTGTTACCCTAGACTGCATTTCAGCCCAAAATGTTGTATTTCTTTGAGATATTAGAGGACTCTCTTTCTACTATGTAACATGACCTTCTCTATATTTTTACATAAATCAAGAAAAACTACCAATATCAAAAGAATTTTTTTGTCTCATGTATTAGACTTGCAATGAGTTTTTGTATTAATTAGTAGAATCTATAAACTATATGGTCAATTTCATACATTTTTCCATGGGCCTAACAAGATGATTGTAATCTTTCATTCTAAATTTTATTATAATTTCACCAATTTTTAATTCTTTTGCGTCATGAAGATGTACTTTGATTTCCAAATCACATCAATACCCAAATAGTAATGAAGATAGGCCAAACCTATCATTTAAAACCCTTTCATCAACTCTCAACATTTAATATTATGAGGAGGTCATCCACATAAACCACAAGAAACACAACTCTTTTGAGAAAATAATTACATAATCAAACTCAAATTACTTGAAATTCATTTTGAAGAGGCAATCAATAATCTTTTCATACCATGCATGTTTGGCTTGTTTCAACCTATAAAATATTATTTCTAGTTTTCACACTTTGAGTTCTTGGTTGCTAACTATAAACATTTAGGATAATTCATGTACATTAATTCCTTAAGATCGTCATTCAAAACATTATTTTTCATGTCCATCTAATGAAATTTAAACCACTTTACTACCACCAAATCCAAAAACAATGAATGGAACTCCACTTCACCTTTAGTGAAATGGTTTCATTGTATTCTATTCTTTTCTTTTGAGGATAACCAATTTTTGACAAGCCCGCTTTATGTTTTTCAAGCAATCCAAAAACTTGTATTATCTATGAAATGCACACTTGTATTCAATTGGTTTACTGCCAACTATACGATTAATCGAATTACAAGTCCTATTTTTACTAATGTATCATACTCATCTATATAGGATTTTATCCAGCAATCATCCTTTTTCACCTTGTGTGAAAGAGGCTAGTTTTGAATAAAACAAAACATTGAGTTATTCATCTAGAGTACCATTCAAGGTGATACACACTATCTTGTTTTAAAATTTAAATTTCTTCTAGGAAATTTCCTTTTGGTTGTGTGGTTGCATGTACAGTTATTATTCCAATGTTTTGAGCTTCGTTAGGATTGAGATATTTCCAAAAAATGTTTTTTATTTTTCCTTTTAGTAATATTCTTACATGATTTTATTTCCTCAATCTCATGATCCCAATCTCCTTCATTTTCTATGATTTATTCTTGTATCACTTTTCCCTTTTCAAATTAAGTTTCATTTTCGTCTTAATGAGTAGTTTGAATCTCTTTTGTAGGAGATAATATAGAATTAATTGATTCCAAACTACAAGTTCCAACCTCACTTTATGGAATATCCAAATCACTCTCTTTATAGAAGTTAAACTTGGTATAATTATTTTTTTCCACTAAATTGATGATTGATGTTGACATCATCCTTTATAGTTTCACAAAATAACACACCCTTTGAAATAAGGAATGTCTTGCAATTTTCGTCATAGAAACTTTGTATGTATGTATATGTATATATATATATATATATAGACACATATACATACATACATACATATATACAGATATATATACACACACACACACACACACACACACACAAAGATATGTATGGAGAAGATTTATTTATAATAAATAAATTGTGTTGAATTCCACCATACATGCATGTTCTTCTATTTATTTTCCTCGTAACTTGAATGTTTTTAAAATATTTTTTTATTCTTTATGCCGAAGGCATTACCCCTATGGGAAAAGGATTTGTGGACATTCATTGGAATGTGTCAAATTTGACTGCTTAAATAACGGTTTTGCTATTTTTAACCATTTTTCTTTTGTTACTTTTAACAATTTTATTTTTGTTGTTTTTAACAATTTTGCTTTAGCTATTTTTAACAATTTTGCTTTTCTGATTTTCATTCATGTTGCTTTGGATTTACTATTTTTAAATTTTATTTTATAGCTTTTGCATGCATTAACCTTTAAATATAGGTCACTAATGCTATAATTTCATTCTTCAGGCTCTCCAAGTTCTAGTCAATCCCTTGCGTCAAATTGAATTATGCAGGTATGCATTTAAATTCTATTTATACTTGTATGTAGCAGTAGAACTATATTTCTTAGCCTCCTCTTATGACTAGTTCTACAACTTTGTGGGTAGTGACTGTGCATTCTCTTTATATAAATTCGATTACAATTCTTTAGAACACATTTATAAACAGTGCTTGCAATCACATATGAGTGGGTCATATTGAAAATCCTTTTCAACCATTTCATTGAGGAGGTAATTTTCTTCTTGCAATTCCTTTCCTCACATACCATAAAGATGAAGACTTAATTTTCTTTAGATAAATAATTAATATCCTGCACCCACGGATCACATTGTCATTACATAAAAATTATCAATATAGGTGATATTTCACTCGTCATCTTAACCCGATGTATTGCTTCCATGCTAAAGGAGATTTCTAGTGAAAGGAATAATTTTGATATGACATTCGAAGGTATCTTCCTCCAAATGATGAATGGTCTTCGCTGTAATCCAGTATTCTCAAGTGAAAACTTTTTCAGATAAATCGTTAGTGCCATTAAGGTCACAATTGTCTGTAAATAGAATTTTCAAGCATTGAAAAATCCATGCTTTTTGACCTACAAAATTGAAATCACCATGCCTTTCATTAAAAAAATGTTTTCAAAAACATCAATTGTTTTTTTAGAATGGAAAATTCTATGTAACAATTCAACCAAGTCCATTGAACATACCAAAATGTAACATATATATAATATCACTTTAAGATGTTTTAGCTTGTGGGAGTAACTTTAAGATAGTGATAATGTTGCACTACCTAATTAAAGAATGTGCTACTTTTTCTGTTAATTTTTTTCCTCCATTTGCTATATGAAATGCAATTTTATAGCCAAGAACCTTTCCATTTTTAAACTTGTACCTACTTTACAGCTTGAAAAATTGAATTGTATACATTCTCCCAAACATTCCCCCACAAAAAATGCAAATAGGGTGATATTAACTTATTCTACCACTCCTCCAAGGCCCAAAAGAATGTACACAATCCTTGAAAGATATTTTAGAACATTACTATATACACATGCACATATACATACATATCACTTAGTTATATTTTTTGCATAGCTTTTGTAGTCCTATATAATGAATTTGCCTATGCAGAAAACATTAAGTATCTGATCTTGATTCTCAGCTCTTCTGGACCTCTCTTGTATATATCTCTCTTTGTGTGTGTGTTTTTCTATAATATTCTTATCATAGAAATGTATTTTGTTAGGCCATATATGTTATATTTTGTTAGGAAACCGAAACCACCTAAAATAGTTATAGCCAAAATTATCAGAGATTGCCTCCACCTGATGCCAACATCCACAATTATTCTCCCAAAAATCCGAACGATTGGAGATCATTCATGAGGCTTCTACTTGATTTATGATTCTTAAAAAGATGCACTAAAATATGAACCACCCCAAAAATTGAGGAGAATGGGAATTCAAATCGACGCATCTGCAATTGTACAAAAATGGAAGAAACGTGCAAACGTGGACCATTCTATGAACAGATTGAAAATGGGAAACTATATACAATTTTTAATAGGAAGATTGCGAGGATTGTTGATGGAAAGCTATATTACAACTATTTGAACAATGCTTTGGAGATTTTTAATGTCTTCATCTACACACAAATACCTTCAATTTTAAAATGCCGAGAAAGAACAATGCAATTTATAGTTATTTCCTCCAAAGCTTTGTACATTATAAATTTTTTTTGCATTTTGAATAGTTTTAAGGGTAAGACCTCATGTTTGTTCTTTTTAAATGAAGTGACTAATCTATATTTCTACACATACAAAATCAATAACCCATTGTTTAAAAAAACACAACTATAAAAGTAAAAATTATCACTATAACATTAATAACATATACCATTTTTTGTTTGCAAAATGCCTCAAAAAGATGTGGTCTTATGGAATGCTATGATTGTAGGATATGGAAAAAATATCTCTAGCAATGATGCTCTCAAACTCATTGAGGTAATAAAGAAATTTGGAATGTACCACAACAATTTCAGATTTGTTTAATTATAATTGCATATTCTATCTCTTTTTAGTTTCATGGAGAGATAATATGTTAAACCACTTAGTCATTCTTTCATCTACTTTGACAACAACACTTCACATTCACTACATCTTGAGAGTGATTATTCACAAACTTACATTTCTCGCTCACATTTGTATTCAATTATTACACAACTAATGTTATCTAACATCCCTAATAATGTATTTCACAACATTTGTTTTGGCTTTAATAGAAAATCGGCATTGTCAATTACACCCCTTATCAACATTAACTACAAAACTAATAACTATATTTCTAAATCTAATAACATATACCATTTGACATTCACATTGCATTTTACACATGTGATTGCTAGTTTTAATGTACATAGAGCATGATAAATGCATATAAAAACACATCCAACGTGGCTATTTACTAGGCATAGTAAATGACACCAAGGTTACATGGGATTACTATTATTTTTTTAATATTTTAATGTTGCTACGAGCCCATTGTGTAATAGTTTGATATATTCACATGAAATATTTTAAGAAATGTTCCAAAAAAATCAAACCACATGGTACGTTATGATTAGAGGATATGCACATAATGGTATTTTTAAATAGTATATGATTGTTTTGATAGAAACAAATAAAAGAAGTGTGGTCTCTTATATTATAATTATTGTATGATATGTAGAAAATAGGTTTGTTAATAAGCATGTGGATACTAATTGACAATTGAAATTATTCAATATAAACCTAGATTCTATAACATTTTTCATCATCCTTCTGAATATTATATTGTTATAAAGTATTAGACCATATCATTAATTAAAGTCATATTCAATGTTTTATCAAAGACATTGAATGTTTTCTCAAAACATAATTTTCATTCCCCGCTTCTTTCGCATAAAGGGAGAAGAAACCTTTTCGAGTGGGCCTTAGTGACCATTCTCAATCTTAGATGTTTGTTCACAATCACCTTCTCTTTTAAATATTGTTTATTGGTCTCATAAATTATTATAATAGCACATATTGTCAAAAATACTTATTTTACCAAACGAATTAAGTTTTCAAAGAAGACTTTCTAATTGTGTAACATCTATACCAACATATATTTTTGTTTCATACACGCTTACACTCTAATTTTTCTCATTAAACTTCAAATTATGAATGGTTTAGTCATACACTTGTGGATGCGTAAATTCCAAATAATTTTCATTAATAATGTCAATGGGATATTAAGATGCAGGTTCTATTTCATACCCTTGTAATTGTTGATACACTCTTTCTTCGCATATATTCATTTGCATCAACATGTAATTTATGGTATAATCATACCCGAGATTACTAAAATAATCTATTTTTATAACTTCAACATTCCCTCAACATATGTATAATACAAACATAATATAATGGGTGAGTGACATAGAACCAATCTCTTGGCATCTCATAACTAGTAATAGTGGTCGCAACATTTTTAAAATAGTTCTTCTCCTTATTGATTTAATCTTCTTTATTGGTGGAAATTAATACCATACATGCATTGACATTTTTTTATACCATCTCGCCTCCATCCATAATATGTTTTCTTTATCATGAAATTAGATGCTTCAATTTATGATGATGAACAATAATGTTTTGTTTTATTACCGTTTGGTGTTTATATACAACCATTCAAATTAATTTTCAAGGATAAGAAAATCTAACTAATTATATAAATAGTTATCATAACATAATTTCTACTTCTATTACATATGGTTGAGCAACTATCAATATGTGTTAAAATTTATAATTATTATAGTAGGAGTTAAAATTATTAGAGATTGTAAGGTGTGAAAATAGAAACAAGATTGTTGAATTCACTTATTTATTTTCTTCTTCAAAATGATTATAATGATGAGAATGTAATATCTTTTCATTAAATACAAGTGCAAAACAAAAAACATAAATAATACGATCTCATTAAAACCTATTCAGAAATTATAGATTAAACAAGTCAAATTAATAAAAATTCATTCATAATTGGCTGATAGGCCTCCTAGAATCAATATTTTGTTTAACTACAGTTTTTTCGTCGACGTCTTCCTGCCATTAAAGCTATTTCTCTTTTGATTGTTTTTTTCTTTCCCATAATATTGAAAAATCATAAGGCTTCTACCTGAGAAATATTCCAAAAAGGATACGCATTAGTTATATCTTTGCCAGCAAAACTCAGAGCCACTGTAATTATCACCAAAAAAATTCAGAATTTTTTCCTACATGTTAAATTCAAAATCCCATAAATATATCAATCACGCATGAAAAAGAAAACTGCATTAGAAAGATTCACTCGGTTTCCATCCATTCAGAAATGGAAAAAATAGATGATTTAGAAATGCATGCCATCCACTTCGTCAGAAATTGAAAAATCAAAATTTACATGTAATTTGAGTTTGATTTATTTCATTTTAGAATGGATGCCTTTTCTGTCTGCCTCTCCTTTCCCGTCGATTTCCTACTTAAGTCACGTGAGAGGTGCTTCTTTTATTGTGTGTGATATGATTGTGGGGTAATGCTAGTGCTGGTGTTGTTGTTGTTTCTGGGAGAAATTGCTCATGCTACTTGAAAAGTAAGTTCCTTCCATTCTGTTGCTCTTGAATAATATCGAAATTTAAATGATGATATAGGGATTATCCCAATAGGATGCTCTTCATCTTCACCAATAGAAAAGGACATTTGAGGTGTTGAGTCGGAGCCATACTCATTATCGACTTATCTTTCTTTCATCTAGAATGTTCTATCTTTTGATTGATGTCTTCTTCATCCTCTGTATTATGATTTACATCTACAAACATGCATGTATCGAAAAAAATATTGGAAATCTTAACACTAACCATAGTACCCAGGAAATCTTAAAACAAATGAGAAATAACAAAAAAAATTCATTACCTTAGTGAGATCTATTTTTGAGAATTCTCAAGTGGGTAATTCCAATGAAGTTCACCTGCAGGAGAAGAAGGAAACCACGAATGCCAATTAGAGATACCATCCTTTGACTATTTAGAAGGTGATATTTTCCTTGCTTCATGAATCTCAGAGGGATTCCTCGGAAGTGTTCCACATGACTTAAGATAATTCACCTAATTTTTAATATCAAGTTAATAAATTTACACTGCAAACTACTATTAAAGCCAATCCAATATCCCTGTGTTTTCAACTACTATTAAATATTCAACATGTAGCGAAGTGCTTACAAAATGTGTACTTTTGTTGCAGACAAATTTGTGGGAGCAAAAAACTTTGATAGAACATCATCATACCTCTTGGTTGAACTTTCTATTTTCATCTTCTTAGAAAGATCCGTCAACTTTGCTGAAGCACTGGGAGGTGTAGAAACTAGGTTTAACTTAGGACTTGGATCATTTGATGAGACTTTTGGTGATTTAACAAACTGTTATTTCAGCTCGATACTTCCATTCCTTCTGCATAGAGTCTCTATTTTCCTTGGTTCTGTATAGTCTAATGTTGTTGAAATTTTTAAAAAGAACTTTATATTGTTGTAAATTTATTTGAAGTATGGATTTTATTTTATGCTTTAGGCTTGTAAATCCCTTTTGTGTAAGAATGAACTATTGAGTTGGAGGATTTTTGGTGCCCCCATGCTTGAGATGTGTGTAGAATTGTAAATCTGTATGCAGAGTAGCCTTTATTTTATGTTTTAGCCTCTGTTCTAGAAATTGTGTGCGCCAAGAAGAAAATGTTTAATTGCCTGGAAAATTGTGATTTTTCCTATGATGATCTATCTGCAATTTCCTGTGATAAAACACCTGATTTTTTTGGAAAATTGTGTGGAAAATTGTGGAAAACCACCGTCTAGGGTATAAAATGTCCAAACCAAACAAATGTGGTCATTTCAAAGCATTATTTAGTGTTTTCATCCTCAGTGAATTTGTGTGAATTAACCCCCTATATTTTGCTAGGGATACAAGTTTTGACTCTTCAAAATTAAAGGAATACCTGCGAATTAATGTGAATTTAGCCTGCTAGGGTTTCAGTTTCACAATGAAAACATTCATTTCAAGGTGCATGTGAGAGGCCGATAGGCATTAAGGAGGATACATCAATAATTAAAATCGTTAGAAGTTGAAGCTTTCCCTATCCAAAAAATTAGAGAGAATTATATTTAGAGAAGTCTATATTATTATAAAAAAGTACATAATTTTAGGCAATTCAACTTATAGATGTGTAACATC
>CM031233.1:155818438-155888438 GCA_018340775.1 Taxus wallichiana var. yunnanensis
TAAAATGCCAAGAAAGAACCATGCAATTTTTAGTTAATTTCATGCAAAGATTTGTACATTATATCACTTATTTGCATATTGAATTGTTAAAGGGTTAGATGTCATGTTTGCACTTTTAGAAAATATAAATGAAAAAGGAAGCAAACTTTAAAGGTTCTCATTGCTTACAAATGCATGCTTTCCAAAACACATCCTTCATTTCATCTTTGACTACACTACAAGTTTACATTTTCCACCATACATTTGCAGAACTCTAACTATCTCGAGCATATTTTAGTTGCCATGGAAATAACTTTGACACACGAAGGAATTTCTCAATTGATTGAGGATGGTTCCATTTTGACCCCACATTTTAGAGAGCGCACTTGTTCTCCCTAAGGTCCATTCTCAACACGGTTTCCCAACATCGTGTTGACCTTTTAGATGGGAAACATTTTCAAACAACACTTCTACCCTCCAAATTTGCAAGCCGTGTAACCAAAAAATAAATACAAGAAGGCTCCATTGTGTGCTTACACAAATCTCACATTAGAATAATCAAAAGTGAACTATAAGCTTCATCTCTTGCTCGATTAGCGATATAGATAAACTCCCTATATTAATTATAATTTATGTAAGTTTGTTTTTTTCATCCGTTTTTCAATTCTAATTCTATCATGATTTTATTTTCCACTATAGGACTCTTCTTATCATTGAAATGGTTTACAAATATTTTGCGAGAATATCAACTAAAATAAGTGGATTGAATATATCTATGCGCATGTGATCCATATAGGGTTGTGTCCTCTCAAAAACAACCCTTCATGAATATCACAATACAAGGGGAGATGGTTCTATGTTTGGGTTTGATTTTTTTGATCAAGAAGGAGGGAAGTCCACATCACTTGTTTCAAAGAGGCTGCGGAAGCATTCTATGAGCAGATTGAAAATGGGAAGCTATATACAATTCCCAATGGGAGGATTGCGAGGATTCTTGATGAAAAGCTATGTTACAACTATTTGAACAATACTTTAGATATTTTTAATGTCTTCATCTGCACACAAATACCTACAATTTAATAATGCCGAGAAATAACAATGTAATTTATAGTTGTTTCCCTCCAAATCTTTTTACATTATATCATTTTTTTATTTTGAATAGTTTTAAGGGTAAGACCTCATGTTTGTTATTTTTAAATGAAGTGACTCATCTATATTTCTACACATCCAAAATCAATAACCCATATTTAAAAAAACACAACTACAAAAGTAAAAAGTATCCCTATAACATAAATAACATATACCAATTTTTGTTTGCAAAATGCCTCAAAAAGATGTGGTCTTATGGAATGCTATGATAGTACGATATGCACAAAATATCTCTAGCAATGATGCTCTCAAACTCATTGAGGTAATAAATAAATTTGGAATGTACCATAACCATTTCAGATTTTTTTATTTATAATTGCATATTCTGTCTCGTTTTAGTTTCATGGAGAGATAATATGTTAAAGAACTTAGTCATTCTTTCAATCTACTTTGACAACAACACTTCACATTCACTACATCTTGAGAGTGAGTATTAACAAACTTACATGTCTCGCTCACATTTGTATTCAATTATTACACAACTAATCTGTTATCTAATATCCCTAATAATGTATTTCACAACATTTGTTTTGGCTTTAATAGAAAATCAGTATTGTCAATCACACCCCTTATCAACATCAACAACAAAACTAATAACTATATTTCTAAATCTCATAACATATACCATTTGACATTCACATTGCACCGTAAACATGCGATTGCTAGTTTTAATGTACATAGATCATGCTAAATGCATATACAAACACATCCATCGTGGCCATTCACTAGGCATAGTAAATGACACCAAGGTTACATGGGATTACTATTATTTTTAGTGAAGGTACATTTTAATATTTTAAAATTTTAATGTTGCTAAGAGCCCATTGTGCAATAGTTTGATATATGCACGTGAAATATTTTAAGAAATGTTCCAAAAAAATCAAACCACATGGAACATTATGATTAGAGGATATGCACATAATGGTATTTTTAAATAGTATATGATTGTTTTGATAGAAACAAATAAAAGAAGTGTGGTCTCTTATATTATAATTATTGTATGATATGTAGAAAATAGGTTTGTTAATTAGCATGTGGATACTAATTGACAATTGAAATTCTTCAATATAAACCTAGATTCTATAACATTTTTCATCATCCTTATGAATATTATATTGTCATAAAGTATTAGACCATATCATTAATTAAAAGTCATATTCAATGTTTTATCAAAGAAATTGAATGTTTTTCAAAACATAATTTTCATTCCCCTGCTTCTTTCTCGCATAAAGGGAGAAGAAACCTCTTATGGTGGGCCTTAACGATCATTCTCAATCTTAGATGTTGGTTAACAATCACCATCTCTTTTAAATATTGTTTATTGGTCACATAGATTATTATCATAGCACATATTGTCAAAAATACTTATTTTACCAAACGAATTAAGTTTTCAAAGAAGACTTTGTAATTTTGTAACATCTATACCAACATATATTCTTTGTTTCATACGCTTACTCTCTAATTTTTCTCATTAAACTTCAAATTATGGATGGTTTAGTCATACACTTGTGGATACGTAAATTCCAAATAATTTTCATTAATAATGTCAATGGGATATTAAGATGCAGGTTCTAATTCATACCATTGTAATTGTTGATACACTCTTTCTTCGCATATATTCATTTACATCAACATGTAGTTTATGGCATAATCATACACGAGATTACTAAAATAATCTATTTTTATAACTTCAACATTCCCTCAACATATGTATAATACAAACATAATATAATGGGTGAGCTGACATAGAACCAATCTCTTGGCATCTCATAACTAGTAATAGTGGTCGCAACATTTTTAAAATAGTTCTTCTCCTTATTGATTTAATCTTCTTTATTGGTGGAGAATAATCCCATACATGCATTGACAATTTTTGATACCATCCGCCTCCATCCATAATATTTTTTCTTTATCATGAAATTAGATGCTTCAATTTATGATGATGAACAATAATGTTTTGTTTTATTACCGTTTGGTGTTTATATACAACCATTCAAATTAATTTGCAAGGATAAGAAAATCTAACTAGTTATATAAATAGTTATCATAACATAATTTCTACTTCTATTACATATGGTGGACCAACTATCAATATGTGTTAAAATTTATAATTATTATAGTAGGAGTTAAAATTATTAGAGATTGTAAGGTGTGAAAATAGAAACAAGATTGTTGAATTCACTTATTTATTTTCTTGTTCAAAATGATTATAGTGATGAGACTGTAATATGTTTTCATTAAATGGCTTCTACCCGAGAAATATGCCAAAAAGGATACGCATCGAGTTATATCTTTGCCAAAGAAACTCAAAGCCACCATAATCATCGCCAAAAAAATCAGATTTTTTTTCGCATGTTATATTCAAAATCCCATCAATATATCAATCACGCAGAAAAGAAAATCGCATCAAAGCAAGATTTATTGGGTTTCCATCCACTTCAGAAATGGAAAAAATAGATGATTTAGAAATGCATGCCATCCACTTCATTAGAAATGGAAAAATCAAAATTTACATGTAGTTTCAGGTTTGATTTATTTCATTTTAGAATGGATGCCTTTTCTCTCTGCCTCTTCTTTCTTTGTCGATTTCCTACTTAAGGCACATGAGAGGTGCTTATTTTATTGTGTGTGATACGATTATGGGGTCATGTTGGTGCTGGTGTTGTTGATGTTTCTGGGGGAAATTGCTCATGCTACTTGAAAAGTAAGTTCCTTCCATTCTGTTGCTCTAGAATAATATCAAAATTTAAATGATGATATAGGGATTATCCCAATAGGATGCTCTTCATCTTTACCAACAGAAAAGGACATTTGAGGTGTTGAGTCAGAGCCATACTCATTAGCAGACTTATCTTTCTTGCATCCAGAATGTTCTATCTTTTGATTGATTTCTTCTTCATCCTCTGTATTATGATTTGCATCTACAAACCAGCATGTATAGAAAAAAAATATTGGAAATATTAACACTAACCATAGTACCCCAAGGAAATCTTAAAACAAATGAGAAATGAAAAAAAAAATGCATTACGTTGGTGAGACCACTTTTTGAGAATTTTCAGGTGGGTAATTCCAATGAAGTTCACCAACAGAGAAGAAGGAAACCATGAATGCCAATTAGAGCTCCCATCCTTTGCATATTTAGAAGGTGATCTTTGCCTTGCTTTATGAATCTCAGAGGGAGTCCTCAGAAGTGTTCCACATGACTTAAGATACTTCACCTATTGTTTAATATCAAGTTAATAAATTTACATTGCAAACTACTATTAAAGCCAATCCAATATCCCTGTGTTTTCAACTACTAACAAATATTCAACATGTAGTCTGAAGTGCATACAAAATGTGTACTTTTGTTGCAGACAATTTTGTGGGAGCAAAAAACTTCGATAGAACATCAGCATACCTCCTCGTTGAACTTTCTATTTTCATCTTCTTCAAAAAGATCCGTCAACTTTCAACTTTGAAGCTTCGGGAGGTGTAGACACGAGGATTAACTCGGGACTTGGACCATTTGATGAGCCTTTTGGTGATTTAGCAAAAGCTGTTGTTTCATCTTGATGCTTCCATTCCTTCTACATATAGTCTCTATTTTCCCAGTTCTCAGGTGAGTCTAATGTTGTTGAAATTTTTAGAAAGAACTTTATATTGTTGTAAATTTATTTGAAGTATGGATTTTATTTTATGCTTTAGGCTCGTAAATCCCTTTTGTGTAAGAATGAACTATTGAGTTGGAGTATTTTGGTGCCCCAATGCTTGAGATGTGTGTAGAATTGTAAATATGTATGCAGAGTAGCCTTTATTTTGTGTTTTATCCTATGTTCTAGAAATTGCGTGCGGCAAGAAGAAAATGTTTAATTGCCTGGAAAATTGTGATTTTTCCTGTGATGATCTATCTGCAATTTCTTGGGATAAAACACCTTTTTTTTCAGAAAATTGCGTGGAAAATTGTGGAAAACCACTGTCTAGGGTATAAAATGTCCAAACCAAAAAAATGTGTTCATTTCAAAGACTTATTTAGTGTTTTCATCCTCAGCGAATTTGTGTGAATTAACCCCTGTATTTTGCTAGGGATACAAGTTTTGACTCTTCAAAATTAAAGGAATACCTGTGAATTAATGTGAATTTAGCTTGCTAGGGCTTCAGTTTAACAATGACAACATTCATTTTAAGGTGCATGTGAGAGGCCGATAGGCATTAACGAGGATACATCAATAATTACAATCATTAGAAGTTAAAGCTTTCCCTATCCAAAAAATTAAACAGAATTATATTTAGAGAAGTCTATATTATTATTAAAAAGTACATAATTTTAGGCAATTCAACTTATACATGTGTAACATCAATACATTGCTTTGAGAATTTTGACAACATTTCTTGTTTCAAACAACCTTTTCCTAACTATAAAATTGCATGGATAGCGAAAAATAAAATGATGAGCCACTAGTTCTTTGTAAAAAACATCCACTAAGTATCAAATCCATCTATGTGGCACCAGTAAAATGAAATATACATTTCTAAAAATGTCAAAAGAAAAAGATACATATCTATAAGGCCCAATAATCAATAATAACCGTCGAGGGTGTGAAACTTCTAAAAGGTTCTATGTTATTTATTCAACTTGATCTTTTGATCACAATGATATAGAATAGTCAATCCTTAGTAATTGAATATTTGAATTATCATACATTATTCGTAGAGAAAATGAAACATCCTCAATGTTCCATCACACTCATGATCAAATGGCTTAGAACTGTAGGACTTACGAGCATTTATTTAGGGAAATATTTTCTCATTTTACATATGCCTTTGAAGTCTACATATAGTGTAGGAAAAAGTCCAAAAGACTATCAAAAATTAAAATCAAACCACCTAAATTATCTTATTAAATATTAGTGACACCTCTAACATAAAAATGACTCTAAATTTCACAACATGTAAAAAAGTTACATCGATAAATGCCATGTTTAATGTCTCATTTTTATACATAGATATGACCCTAACTTCTAAACCTTCCAAGATTCTACACAAATTTATTAAAGTTGCATGTCCCATATTTTCTTAGTATCACAACATATGAATGCTGAAGCTTCCCTCTTTTATACTGCCATTGAAAGACAAAAAGAATATGTAGATTTTTCACACATACAATTAGGGTTGTGTTTTTATGAAGAATACTATATTGATGAAGTAGTTCCTTATGATTTTAGGGCAGTGTTTTGCAGAAAATTTATTTCGACCTTACATTTTGATAGGATTGAAATCTTAAATTCATGCATTCATTTTATAAATTCTTTAAATGTCTATTTTTTTTTTACTTATTTCATATGTGCACTAATATGTTAAAATGAATATTAGAGTTTACTTAGTCAACAAAACATTATGGTGAGTACACATAGTTTGGACTCTCATAGAACTCGTTTATATGGGCTACACGTGCCTTTCTCGGTACCGAGAGATAGGACTTGCTGATGGATTATTTCCATAAGAAGCACTCCTATCACGTCCCAAGTTGGAAGTTAGACTGAGTATACAAAAGGATTTTAAAGTTGCCTAACGAGTAAGCTTCCGCAATTATATCCTCACGTTGTTAAGTTGAAGTTATATTTTGCCCTCACATATTGCCATTTTTTGTAGTTGTATTGGAGTACAATGAGGACTAGGAACTCTTCAATCATCCCAATATCTCGTGATGCACCTACATGGACATTATCTGTGAAGAAATTTCATTGCAAACAACAGTTTTTTAGAAAGCAATTTGTGTTTCATGTTTTCTTTCAAAGAAGAAAAAAAATTAGTACAACAGAGATAAAAGAGGACCTCATGAAAAAGTTTGGTGTTGTTGAACCTCGGACGATTTTCCTTTCATAGTTCAAAACAAAAAAATCCTACTCAAAAGGTTTTGGTATGATTTATGGTACTATTCAACATGCAATTGAATATGAACCTGGAACAAAGTTGATTCAAAACGGGATTCATGTTCAAAATCCAAAATCGAAGAAAGACTGTCCAAATAGAGCTACAAAAATCCGTGGAGTGAAAAAATTCCATGCATAGCTTGTTTAGAATTTTACTTTGAAATAAGTTGTCACTGATTCTTCAAAGCGTGAAACAGAACTACCGAATGTAATATTTCATTTTCGTTGTTTACTAATTCAATATTTAATTTCATAAAACTTCTCTGATGCCTAACGTTTATTTATGTGGTCATGTTTAGAATATTAACTTACATTATGAATTTATGATATGTGGTGTTAGATAATTTCTATGAGCATATAATTTTATTATGTAAATTTACGCTATTTACATTGTTTTACAAAGGAAAAATCATTTCTTCATGAAAGTATTAAGCACAACTACATAACATAGTTTTCCTTTTTTGTTATTTACTACATTGGGTTTTCTTCTTTATTCATGCTTAAAAGATTAACTTACCTTTGAAATTTTTTAAGTGTGTTGTGTTGTATTATCTTCTAAACATATTTCTAAGTGCAATTATATATCCAATAATTACAACTGATACACACACTATCTTCTCCTTTCAATTAATTTTCCTTACTTATATCATCTAAACGTTTTATTATCATGTTTTTATTACTCAAATTATGTAGGACAACTTGTTTACAAAATGGAGCCCCAAAGTTCATCCACATCAATGAATGCTTCTACTGCAAATAATTCGCTAACAGAAAAATTTGTTCAAATACTTCCTATTGGAGCATTGTCCCCATTTCATGATGGATGGACTATACGAGGTAGAACTACTTCTAAATCAAACATTCATAGCTTCAGCACCAGTAGGGGGATTGGAAAGGTATTTAGCTTTGACATTATTGATAAGGATGAAGAACAAATATGGATTGTCTGCTTCAATGAACAAGTTGATAGACATTATGATATTATCAGAGTTGGGAATGTCTACACAATTTCAAATGGCAAATTACTGAAAAGCTAATAAGAAATTTAATAATCTGCCTTCTGAATATGAAATATTGTTGAATGGCATGTCAAAAGTGGAGGCTTCTTCACTTGATGATGGATCTATCCCATTTAACAAGTTCCATTTTGTTTTGCTTGGTGAAATCACCAACTTGGAGGCCAATATTATGATAGATGTAATTGGGATTGCTCAGTTTGTGAGTGATCTTCAAACACTATTTAGGAAGGATGGTTCAGAGCTCAAGAAGAGGACAATTCAAATTACAGATACATCTAATTATGCCATTGATGTTACACTATGGGGTGATTTATCCGTCGTGGAAGGTTCTCAACTCCAAGATCTCATTACCATGGGTCCACATCCTATTGTTGCTTTCAAATGTGTTTGTATAACCGATTTCTATGGAAAGTCTTTAGGAACAATTTCAAACACTAAAGTGTTTATAAACCCAAGTATTCAAGAGGAAACTGTTTTGAGAAATTGGTGTGAGGAACATGGAAATATCTACAATGAACAACCCATGATCAACAAGGGGTTATAAATTCTGTGCAAACAAATATATCTAAGATAGCGGCTAGAGGATCTCTTAGTGTGGAAAAGCCAATATGGCTATCCCTAAGAGGAACTATAGTTTCTATTGATGAAATGGATTGTTTCACTTATCCGTCTTGCTCATCAATGCGCACAGGAACTTCATGTAGAAAGAAGATTACGAAGAACTCTAAAGGAAATTGGATATGCTCTACATGTGATGTGATTTCCTGCATACTATGATTACCGATACTTATTCAGAGTTCAAATTACAGACCACACTGGGAATTTATGGGCTACATTATTTGATGATGCAGGAAAATATTTTATTGGTGCAACTGGAAAGGAAACATATGGGCCATCCTTTCTAAAATGTTGACATCAATTCAAATAGATAGATATCACTCCCATCAACCTATGCTCAGCCAAATGTATCCAACTACTATAATTACATGTTAAAATGATGCAAGATGCATTTGTAATGCCCTATTCTACGTTACACCTGTTCATCCTGCGGCGATCGAGTGCTAAGCATGGAGCATCATTGTGCCTTCGTCGATCATTGGTGGGCTTCGCCTTAGTCACAGGGAATACTCAATCATCTCCCTCTTCATCGTGTTTGCTGGTGTCATGTTGTTGTTGTCGTTACTGGCCCTTGCAACGCCTGTTACAATTTCCTTGTTAAAGGAAAATCATGTTCTCTTTTACCGTGCTTGTTTGTCGGTCCTTCTTAATTTGATTAATAATTATTGTTAAGTTATAATAATAATAGTAATAGAAATAATAATAATATTACTAATTTAATTATCGATCGACGATAACTTCATTATCTTATTGTCGATTGTTATCAACATTATGGTTAATTATCGGTGAACGATTTTATTGTTTGGTTGGTCGCTTCACGGACCGAGCTCGGTTTGCGCAAAGTAGAGGGTCTCCTGTTGTGACGCCGTGGTCGGTCATTGTCCTGTGTTCGTTTTTGAAACTTCTACCACTAGTTTCCTCCTCGGCCGACCAAGCCTTCTCTCGTGTCTTGTTCTATAACTTATTTATTTATTTATTTTATGATAAAATTTTGGATGCATTCACCCATTTTGGACACGTTTGTTCGTGCCTAACCACGTAACCCATCTGCTGGCCGCATGCACCACTTTTATTGTTTATTTAATGACCTTTTTGGCCTTCTTGGAAATGCATTTTACTTGAATCTGGCCACCGCCTTTCCTTTCTTTCTTGTCTCACCAAATTGTGCTCAGACCATTATGTGGTTTTGCAAACGACGACTTTGATTTAACCACTTGCTGGGTATTAATTACCTTTCTATCTACTTTTTCACGCCATTCCTTTTCCTGCCTAGCTATGCAGTCGACTAGGTTGTTAGCTGGCGGTGGGTGGAAGGACCTGGTATTCCTTTTATTGCTCTTTCAATGCGTATGGGTGGGTGTTGGGCGCAACTGGATTGACTTGATGGCTAGTGGAGCAGGCGTGTTGCCTCCACCTTCTTGAGTGCTGCGTGGTGTGTTCTATTACTTGGTGTTCTTTATGTGCTGTGAAAACAGACAGAGGAGTATTGTTGTTAGCACAAGTATAGAGGCATGGAGATTGGTGTTTACAGGAGAGTGCGTTGCGGCTTCTGTGTTAGATGTTCTCCCTGCACTTGGTTTCTTTTCCTATCTCATGTCAACCTGGTCTCTTCAGGAGCCGAATATATAGAACTGAACAACAAACCCTGACCCTAATTAGTTGAGTGATTGATGTCTCCACCGATAGCAGATGAAATAGAGTATCGGTTGATGAACATCGAGAGGCTGCCATTCCAGCGCCTTCGCCTGCCCACTGAATGATGGGATAAGGACTTTGCTAAAATTGAGGCTGGGTAATGCTTCTGTGCCTCTTCTCAGTTCACCCATTTTCTACAGTTGGGTTTCTTGTTTGCTTCTAGGTATCCTCTGATTCGAGATTGGGGATCGTTATAGCTGCTGCCCCCTAGAAAATTCTGTACACCACTATCTGGGTATTCTTGTTCTCATATTTTCTCGTCAATTTGAAAAGAGGGGATTGGTCATATGCTTTTCTCCGCCCACCTAAACGCGGGTATTGAAAATTTTTACGGGGATCATAGAGCTTTTTCCAAATTGAATGTTGGGTATATATCATGAGAATTGGGTGTTCAAGATTTCATCGAGATATTGGATCGGGCATTGGTAAAGGTGCTGTAAATTCAAGGTGTTGACTGATTATTTGTCCTATTCAATAATTTGATTGAAAGTCCAGCCAGATTGGATCTTTGTTAACTCGTCCATTCACTTATCTTCTGTCAAACATCCCAACATTGGGATTTGAGGAGGAAGTGTGAATGGATTCACCTCCAGGACCTGCTATGACAACGGTGGGTGCTCCTATGGCAAGCAAGGAACACTCAACGCGCGAGAGTTTTGTAACACACGATGTGATGCCTGTTTATGTTAAGGAGCTCATTGCAGGAGGCTTTGCTGGTGGGTTTGCAAAGACTGCAGTTGCACCCTTGGAATGCACAAAAATTCTTTTACAGGTCTTGGAGCAGTTTGGAATACAGCAAAAGTAGAAGCTGGATCAATAGTTGCAATATTTAGTCTTGGTACAGTCGGACTCGCGGTTGCATAGGATGCTAAAACAGCGGGTGCTTCACGTGTTATTGCATTGACATTGATTCTAAGAAATTTGAAACTGCTAAGGATTTTGGAGTCACGAGTTTGCTAATCCTAAAGATCATGATAAACCCATTTAGCAGGTGCTTGTTGATATGACCGATGGAGGTGTTGACTACAACTTTGAGTGTATTGGAAATGTTTTTATAATGCGAGCTGCTCTAGAGTGCTGTCATAAGGGTTGGGGGACATCTGTTATTGTTGGTGTTGCAGCCTCTGGACAGGAGATTTCTACCCGACCTTTTCATTTGGTTACAGCCGTGTATGGAAAGGAACTGCAGCCTCTGGACAAGAGATTTCTACCCGACCTTTTCAGCTGGTTACAGGCCGTGTATGGAAAGGAACTGCTTTTGGTGGCTTCAAAATTCACTCTCAAGTACCATGGCTTGTTGAAAAATACAGGAATAAGGAGATCAAAGTTGACGAGTGCATTACACACAATTTGACACTAGACCAAATCAATGATGCATTTCATCGATGCATGGTGGGAATTACTTGCATGAGTTGATCGAAGATGAATGCCACTTCAGAAATCTTTAATTGCATTGAATTCTATGTCAATAGGTGAAGCCATAGGTGCTACATATTTATTATATATTTGATGTAAGGTAAATATGACTTGGGAATTTTGTTGTTTTGGAATGGGTTTATTGAGGAGGCATAGGAAGTTGAAACAAATTTGAGTAACTTGGGTAAATCCATCTCCTACAACCTTTGCTTTTCGTGACATCCTTGCTAGGTTCTTCTCTTAAAATATCTCCTCCAGCCTTGTGTAGATCACTAGTGTCGTGGTAGCATGTATGGGGTATGTGAGTTGGTTGTCGAATTCCACAAGAAGTAAAAGCTCAAAGAAAGCAGTAGTTGAGCACAAGTGCATGGAGTCACTTCGAATACAACAATGCTCATGAACTGTTTGACAAAAATCCTCTTCAATTGCATGGTCTCGCGGATCGAGAATGTGGACCGCTTAGAACTGGTGCACCGGATTCAAGTACCTACAGTTCTTATGCCGACATGTGCGGAGTCGGTACGACCTGTTGAAGCTGGAGAAATAGGAAAGATATTTCTAAACTTTTCTACTGTTATTTTATTTTAAAATATTGTGAAATCGAACCACTTTTCCTTGCATTGTTTTGTCAGTTGGATGTCATGATGGGAGATTTCCCTTTCTGCTTGTTTCTTCTTGTTTTAGCTTTTATCGTTGACAGTATGTGGGTCGAAAGGATGCGTGTGCCCTCTCCTCTGAATGTTATGTTTCTCTTACTTGAATGATAGACCTTCGTCTGTTTGTTTATGCATTAATTATTCTCTGCGATTGAGTTGCAAGTTATTATGTTGATCTAACTAGTATTTTTTTGATATCATGGAAGTAAGTTAACGATAACTATGAAGCTCCTCCCTAGCACCCAAGTTGTCTTTTGACATTTTTTGTTAGCTCCTTCGCAAGTTCCTTTGATAACCTTTTGGCATCGAGAAAGAAAGGTTGTAGGATTGTGTGATCAATGCTTGGGGCTAGCCAGCTTGAATTTCGGTATTAAACTTTTAGAATGAAAAGGTTTGTGTGCAATGTGTTTTCCAAATCACGTGTTTAGACTCTTATATTATCTTTCATCTTGTTTCTAGGCTTTTAAGGCCATCCTCAAGAAGTACCTTGACCATCCCTATCAACTTGAACCATATCTAGCTTTTCGGATCAACTAAGCTGGAGGTTTCATTGTGCGAATCCAGTACCTCGTTGACACTAGAATAGTTGGTCTAATTCCCCCTCTCAGAATTATTGCTGATGGCACTCTTATATTTTTCCTAACTTACATTATTTTTTTTCCCTTGTAATGTTAACGCTATTAATTTAATATTGGTCGGTTTTATGCACATTATTACCGTAATAGTTGTGATGGAAATTTCCTTAAATGTGATTAATCTTCGGGAAAAACTCAGCTTTCATTTGAGTCTTATGGATTCATAGCGGAAGGTTTTGTTTTGATAATGCCACTTAGAAGTTATGTTTGTATCTTTGTGTGACGGTTGATTGTGTTACCAAGGGTTTCCTTAAAATATGGTTGTTTCAGAAATGGATAATTTATTTTTAAATTAATCAAACATTAGAATTGTTGTGGAAGTTTGCAAATCTTTAGTGTTATAAAATTTTTGATGACATTATTGTATACTCTTGTTTGACGGAACTCCCTTCTTCTCTCGCGTGTTTGCTACTAGCCTGTAAGACCTTGACCCTTCCTGGATGATTGGTAAATCTCTTTGTAGTTAATGGTCAAAACTAGTATACTTTGCCTTCGCTTCGAAACTTATGTTGTGTGTATACTCTATTTGATTTCCGGTTTGAAACTCATTTATACATGACTTTTTGTGTTAAATTTTGGAACCCTGTGTTTCCCCTTCCTTGGGCTGATCAACTCTTGTTCTTTTAGAAATATATTATTTTAGCCTATGCGTTTGGTGCCTTTGATAAATTTCTAGATGGTTGGTCTATTTATATCAAATCTCAATCTTGTAATTATTGTTTAATTACTTACTTGATGGGAATTCTGTTTTTGCTAGATTGTTTATTTCTCCTTATAGGGCCAAGAGCCATTCTCATACTATTGCTATACCTTCGTTGCTTTTACTCCTAGCTGAAGTACAAGGTCTCCTCCTTCTTTGATTGGCATGATAGAGAGATTATTATAACTTGATGTGTTGATAGTGTTTAGAGGTTTGACCCAATTCTTGTAATAAAGTGCTTCCTTTTCGTGGTATTGTTAGATAATAGTTATGGTGGTTTTGTGTAGCCTTATCTTGCTCAGTTCTCGTGAACTGACTCTTGTAGAAAATTTGTTGCAGATGGATTTTACGTGTAGATGAGGGATAGACTTGTGGACTTTGTCATCTAAACTTTGGAAACCGTGTATTGTGTGACCATCATTGAAATTATAAGAAAATTTGGTTATTGTGGTTAAGTGACTTTGTGGAGTATCAGTATTTTAAGAATTGATGTAATCTTGTTTTGTTCTTGTAAATGAGTGTTGCTACAACTTTGCCTTGAGAATAAATTTGGAGTTAAACCTTGCCATGACTTAGTAATAAAGTGTCATAAGTAAACTAACATGGGATTGTTTAATACTTCTAGAAGTTAAATTAAAAGTTGTATTCAAATAAAGTAACGTAGGGGTCACCAACTTGAGAGCAAGAAATTCTTTAAGTAATCAAGGGAAGGACTATCATTGCAAGTAACATTATTTAACTTGAAATCCCTAGCTACACTAATGAACACTATCCCTTTCATGGTGGAATTCTTAAGCGAACTTAAAGGAAATCTATGGTTAAGTTCTCATGTTTCAAGTAAATCTTGGTAATAACAAATGAGGTCTTGAAGATGACCTCAACTCAACCTTCTCCCTCTAACCTTCTTCCAAGGTGCTTTGTCTTTCTTCTCTTAAGAATGTTGAACGCAAACCCATGTTGTCATATGGGCATGAACAAGTTCTAGTAGCGTAAGTGTTTATAGATGGCCTTGTGAAATTAAATTACCTCCTTTTTTCTTGATAAACGAATTAAGCAAAGTAAATTGTCCTTGAAAGGTGTGAACGTTTCCACGCTGCCTTTATGGCCATCCTTGTATCAAGTTGTTCACAGTGTTAGCTGTATCCTTGGTGACAGCATGTTGCGTCATGTTATGTGTCAAGCAAGTCAAAAAAAAAATTATCCTGTCTTTTACTTTTGTTGTTGTCCGTGTGTTGAATCTTTCGGTCGCGTTAAAGCATTAACATTCCTCGAAACCATTTGCATAGTGACCAACATTATGTGACAAAATTTATAATTATTATAGTAGGAGGTAAAATTATTAGAGATTGTAAGGTGTGAAAATAGAAACAAGATTGTTGAATTCACGATTTATTTATTTGTTCAAAATGATTATAATGATGAGACCTGTAATATGTTTTCATTAAATACAAGTCATAAAACAAAAAAACATAAATAATACGATCTCATTAAAACCTATTCAGAAATTATAGATTAAACAAGTCAAAATTATAAAAATCCATTCATAATCTATATCAATAAATATATTTGACTCTGTGTGTTAGTCAATTTGTAGTGGTAAATATGTACCTACTGGCCTTCCAAAAGCACCTGTAGATGGTTTTGCTAGTTTATTTGAAAATGTGGTGTTCTACATGTTCTTTCTTATTTTGACTGTCTCCTTAGTAAGTAGTTATAGCTTACTCGTTTCCTTGACATATAATAAAAAAAAAGATGTTCCTAGCTCGCGAAGTAACGGAAAGTACAAGATCAATTTAGCTCTATAAACATTTGAAATGTTGATACTCAACTTTCACAAAGGTCTTTTGACGAAAGGCCTTTATTATTAATTTGTACAAAGAGAGAAATTTACAATTGAGTCATGGAATAAGTAGGTTACAAGCTTGATTTTGTGCAAGGGAAAAAATCTTATTGAAAGAATAATGGTATTGAGAGACTAAGAAATCACACGAGAATGGGTGGGATTAATGTTGTTTGGTTTTTGGCGGTTAATCTCCGAGTCCTTGTTCTCCTTGTGGAGCGGCGGAGAGTCTGTTGCAGTGGTGAATGTGCAAGTGGATGAAAGATGTGAAGAAGGTAAGGACTAATCGATGTGCTGATCCGCCTGAATTTGGGCATGACTACGTGCAATACACCCTGCTCCAAGCTTCCTCTAATGGCGCCGAAATTCACTCCCTCTGGGATTTTGAAAGGCCTTCTCTTCCTGCTCCACCCATTTTGGGCCATGAACACCCGCCACTTCCAATTAATACTTCCCATGTCTTTGGAATACCTTCGTCCTCGTATTATCAGTCTCCTCTCCTTGTCCATTTCCAGCTCTATATCATCTGCCTTCAGACCTGTACACAACAATTATTCATAGTTAATGTAGAGAATTAAGGGTAGATTAAAATGCAGTCCTGAATAAAATGAATGCAGTAGTTAGGTACCTTGGAGGTTGAGATTGAGGAAGTAGGAGCAACGAGTTTCTCTGAATTGTGTGCGTATAATAAGAGGCTTTCCGTCATCATTTCTGTTACATGCACGACTCGACTCCATTGCAATTCTCAACGCAAGAAAGAGGAATTCCACACAATTGAAAATGATATATTAGATCAGTTAGTAAATGTGCAGCTGAATGGTGATCGTATGTTGAGAATTTGAGACAGATACATATTTATAGCCTAAGCTTGTCGCTTACACAAGGAACTAACGATTCCAGCATCCATTCTTAGGTAAGTAAAAATAAATGGATGCATTCAAGAAAGAATCGAATAATTTTAGAGAATATTGAAATTACACGTCAAAGTAACAACCTTTACGGACGGGCGGCCGGCTAAAACAAATACCTGGCGTATGGTCCGCGTAACTGAAGCATACCTCGCACCTCGTTAACCACCATTTTCTTTTTCCATCTTTCTAGTGTAATTCCATCACGGTACTTTTCCCTCTACATTAATATAAAATAGAGAATATATTAAGGTTTGTTTT
Source organism: Taxus wallichiana var. yunnanensis (assembly GCA_018340775.1). Lineage (NCBI taxonomy): Eukaryota > Viridiplantae > Streptophyta > Pinopsida > Cupressales > Taxaceae > Taxus > Taxus wallichiana. Next base: position 155,835,227 of record CM031233.1, read on the forward strand.
GGAAAGTGTTTTCCATTTAGTCATTGTAGTATATTCCCCAAACTATGGAAAAAGAAAAGAATGACATACTTCCCTCTTTACACTACATAATAGAAACCCTCTCCGAAGATGAATAGAGCTTATCTCAATAAATAATCTGAAAAAAAAGATTGTTAATTGAGAAAGAGATTACACCATCTCTTCTATGTTATGAAATTTTGATGTCTTTTTTTTCCCGTGAATTATTAAAAAAACATGTGCATTCCCTTTTCAATAAATTTGTGAATTGAAAAGAGAAGAGGACAAATTTTCCTAAATCAAGGTCTAGATATGGAAAAGCATATAAACAAACTTTATTTAGAAGAAATCAAATCTACATAAAACATTATAGGCCATTATAACTTCTTATTTATTTACAAAATTAGATGTCAATTAAAAAGTTACCAAAAATAAGAATGTTTCTTTCTTATTTAACCATTAAAAAATAGGTAAATAAATAGGCACTTCATGAATAGGATATCGGTAATTTCATTTATGAATAGAGTGTGGGTTAGCAGCGTATTATATATTCAAATTAATTACTATACACTAATGCATAAATCAATATATATCTCCAAAGAAAATATGTAAAATATAATGATAGATACGATTTCTCACAACATAAGAATGTGCATGCACTTGGCTAAAATTAGAGACAAAAAATTGATTTTGGAGTGTAGGATGAATGTGAAAACTAGAAGTCACTTACATCAAATATTTGGTTCTAGAGTTGAGGTGTGAGTATGAAAATCTATATAACCCTTTGGCCTATTCTAGAGTGTAGTATGGTATGGACTTGTGATTTATGGTATTGGATGATGATGCTTCAGTGATCTATAACTTTCTATGTAGATGCAACACTTTGTGATGACCTTCGCACTAAGAACCTAAGTGTCACACATTTTTGAAACCAACTTCTATATGATATGTTCAACATCCTCAAACCTTTACCATGGATAGAATACCCTGTAAAAATGTTAGTGTTTGTGTTAAATAACGTATACACTACCTACGTCGGTGTGACTACTCCAAAGTTTCCTTAAGCCACACGTAGTTCTTAAAAAAGAATGTGATATTTATTTGGATGCATGTTCTACTTTTGTAACTCAATCATTTGACAATGAGAAATAATACATTGACATGTTTCATTTGTTTGCAATGTTTTATTACATTCTCAAGTCGATTAGTTGCTTTCATCCACGTAGGTAATCTAGTTTGTAACCACCTCCTATAAAACTACTTCAACCACTTCTTTCCATGTATTTATTTGGTGTTTAAATTGCAATAAATAATTCAAACACGTTTGTACCCTCTTTATTATTCTAGCATTGGTATCAAAGTTGTAATGGCCACATTTTACACACACAAATACAATAGAAAAAAATACCAAGATAATTTTTTTTTTACTTACATTGCTTATTACACAACACCACAAGGGCTCCAAGTAGAGAAATTTGAATATGCATTTGACACTAACATAAGTCGTCGACTTACATAGACATGTGAAAAGACCATTTACATGTCGATGCCACACTTTCCATACTGAAAAAATACTATTACTATTAGTGACCCAACCACGAGAAAGTGTAATGCCCCGCTTTGTCGCCCTTAACCGATGAAGTGTGGATTCTGTCTTCGCACCTAGTTTTCGATGCAAGAGTGTACTTCTCCAATTTCCCATATGTCCCTAGAGGTATCGGATCCAAGTCGTCTTATCTCACTGAAGCTTTGACGACCTTCATGGACACTAGTTTTTCTGAAGTTATTTAATTTTCTTTTCTTTTCTTTGTTTTGGTTGGATAATGGCAATGAGGAGATCAATAAACAAATCCAAACAAAATATATAGATTAATTAAATATTGTTTAACTTGACCGAATCAAATAAATAAATGGAGATAGTTTATTAAACAAAAGTAAAATTTAATAGCAAGTAAGACAATATTTATATATGTACATATATTAAATAGAATATTATTAAAATGCATACATTTACATTATGGCAAATGTTGCGGTGGGTAAGGAGACCTGCCACGGGATTAAAAGAGCTTTAATGTCATTGAGAAGCGGTGGGTGGGCAGAAGGGTATCTTCCTTCCCTGCCACGCAATACTGGAAGATAATTCTTTTGTTGGCTGAGAGTGTGAGGTGACTCCACCCCAACGTCCCTTTCAGACTTGACTCTTTCCTTACATGAGAGTACAAGCAATCTTTTAAGATCCAGAAGCCATATCCGATCTGACCCGAGTTAATGTGAGGAGTGGTTGGATAGTTGTAGCTTATCAGATGTCACAGATCTTCCCTTTCTGCGTCCTAGGACTTCGTCCCCCTTGCTGACTCAAAAATTATTTTTAGGATTTGTATTTTGGAGGACAGACTGTTTTGGTTTTGTTTTCTAAGAAATAAATTCTTCCTACCTATTGTTTATTTGGTATGCAGTAAAAGAGGAACGAGTGGCCGCTTTGTGCAGGAGGAATGTCTAGCTAGGCACTGTGGTTCTCCTTTCAAGCATCGTGGCTCATGGAACTTTAATGTGTGCATGGAACAATCTTGCTATTTTCTTGTTGTTTCAGACAGTGGTGGTTTTTTTTTATGAAGCTACAAGCCAGTGAAGTAGGCGTGTTACCTCCACTTGCATTGGGTGCTGCGGGGTGTGTTCTAGTCGGGGATCCTCAAGACGGCTCGCAATAATGCTTAACACGGCAAAGCGAGCACGTTACGAAAGTAGAAGCCTTTTTTAGCGCCTCCAACAAGCGCAGACGTCCAACTATGATGTTATCTCTGCTCAAGATCGATCGTATCCTCAATTCGGGATCCTCCTTCAAGACATTTCTTCAAAATCAACTATGTGACAGTGAGAGTGTTACCAGGAGACCTGATGAAAATTATTGCAAGGATTCTCTTTTGAGACTACTTGTTTCATGATGTAACTCATGAAAGAGAATCTCATAGGCGTGGATCTCAGTATCATATCGAGAATATTCCGAAGCACAATGCCTTGCAATTATATGAGTTGCTTCAACGAGTCACTAAGTTGGCAGGCATAAAGGCTTCTATTGGATTTATCGCACCTTGCAAGCTTCAATTTGAAATGTTTGCACCGAGATTTTGATGTTGTCCTCAAATCGATGAAGGAAAAGGTTTATTTATCATTACGGTAGATGCCTTCGTGAGCCAGCGGCGTGATGTAATCATTATGTCTTGTGTCCGAGCTTCAAATCATGGGGTTGGATTTGTAGCTATTTGTCCTTTGTGTGAATGTGGCACTAGCACGAGCTCGCAGAGCACTTTGGGTTAAGGGCAAAGCAGCTGCATTGAAACAATCTAGTAGAGTCGGTCACCTTAATTGAGGATACTAAGTCTAGGGACTGTTTTATGGATATGGAGTCTGTACCAAGAGATTTTTTTGGTTTTAAAGCCATCTTCTTTTGCTTATTAAACGTATGCCCTGGTTTTGTTTCTTTTGGTGACCTGCTCACGCCAATTATTGGCTGGCTGCGTGAGGATTTTTCAGTCCCTGCTTAGGCTATGAACCTTGCAAGTGTTTAAACAATTTCATTCCTTTTTTTTTCATTGTTAATTCCATGTACCTACCAGAATTAATATTCTTGAAGAATGCCACAAATAATGTAAAAGGACCTTATAAACCTATTTGTTATAATGAGGATTCCTTTCTAATTTGTATACAGGCATGTAATTTCAGAGTGTCCTTGAAGTGCTGGATTGATTGCAAAACCCTTCTCTCTCAGAACATCTTTTCACCACTCCTTTTTCTTTTTCCTTTCCTCCAAACCCCCGACTTATCATCCCAGACTTGCACAAGTTTCTCGAAAATAGTTCAATGTCACGACATCTCCATGATATTGTAAAACGAGGCTTTAACATTTACCCCATCAGTATATGGCAGAGATACACATTCGGACTATACAATTGATTTTATGAAGTCAAGAGCATGCCCATTAACGAGTTTGGACCTTGGCAGGTGAGGAAGAGAAGTTCGCGTGAGGTTGTGTTCTTTGTTGATCGAGCCCCTGGTCGATGTGCTTGTTGGATTGGAAGAATTCTAATCAGGCATGTTAAATCTACTCCTTGTAATAGTTTTCTACCTTCTTTCAGTATCTTGAAATGATTATTCTTTCCTCTTGAATGGCGCCTAGACAAAATGTTTTCGTGGTTGTTTATATCGCTGCCTGATTGTGTTGGTTGTTCCTTTAAATATCGTTCCAATTTCACTGGTTTTGCTTAGAATGTTCTTTCCTCTCTTATAGCTTACTCTATTTATATTTTTCTAAATGGGCTACTGCAATTTTGAGTGATGCAATCTAGTTCATAGGGAAGGAAACGTTTTAGAGTTTCGTTTGCTTATATGACTTTATTTTAAAAGAATTTTGTGATGGTATTTATAATTGAAGGCTTACTGTATGGAAGGTTAAGCCTTCATATCTCTATTTGCTTGAATAAATACGTATTTCCTGTTTAGGGCTCTCCTGTTTTGCTAAAGGTACATTAATAGTGACATTGTGTTCTGAAACTTGTTTAAGCCTGTGGGCATTCCTTACTTTTGTTTAATTAGAAAATGGCATTAGGGTTTTATTTTAGAACTGTGCATGGTTGACTTATGTACCCAGTTCTAGGGGATGAATAACCTGACATCTATTTTGGCCTCTACGTGTTGAGAAAATTACTATACCTACTACCTGGTTCAAACTCTTGTTTGATTAAAGTAAGGGGGAGACATTGTAGGTTTAATTGAAGGAAATCTCTTCAATTTTATTAAGGGTCGCGAGCAAGCTATTAATAGCTGGACTGAAACAAAAGTTGTAGGTGAATCCATGGTATTGGACTCGTGAACTCGTTTCCTGTTAGATGACAGCTGATTACAGTGATAATATAATAGGTGGTTATTATGTTCATCTGTTTGATATTTGCTAGACATGTCCTTGATAAGCCCACATGGATCGGGTAAAATTTCCATCTTCTATACCATTGGCCAGGAGCTCATAGAACTTCTAGGCCTGACTACACTGCGTAACCTTCCTGATGGATATGTGTGTTGGTTCTTATTTTTGTGCTTGCACTCGTGGTAGGGTCTTTTGAGTCTGGGGCATCATTGGTGTTTTACCCTCTGCGTATCGAATCCCCTTTGTTTTCGAACTCGAATATCTTATTCTTCGAACTTGGTTACTAAAAGTCTCATTTTGTGGCTTTGTTAAGGAAATCAATTTTTATTTTTATTTTAAAATACTTTTTGGCATTGTCGGAAATATATAAAAATTATTAACGACTTTTGGGTTTAGCCTCCCCTTATATTATGTAGAGAAGTTGACGTTTAGGATAAGGTTTGTTGGTAGAATAATGGCCCTTTTTGTGTCTCCTTTGTACGCTTTTGGAAGAGTGGTTTTGTTTTGTTAACTAGTCCTACGTTTAAGAAATCCTATAAGAAGGTAGTGGTAAAACTCCTTGGTTAAAACTGAAACTATAGTTGTTTTTCTTTTAAGGGCGTCGAACCCTTATTGCTATGAAGCCTCCCCCTGGGAGATTTGGATAACGTTGTTTTGTTTCGCGCCTACGATCATAATTAGTATGTTTTGTCTTCTCTTGGACCTCTTTAGATGGGTGGATTGGGTATTGGATTCCAATCACGTAATCTATAGGACTACATGAAGGAAATATATCAACACTCTTGACTTTCTTGTTCCTAACCCATAAGGTCTTGCCTTGATTTATGTGATTTTGTTCTTACTGGTATTTTGACTTTCTCCTTGTTGGATGGTTTAGATTTCTTTCTCATGCGAATAATTTTGGAGTTGTGGGTTGTGTTTTAAATCCATTTTTGAATTAGAACATTCCTTTCTTGATATTGTTAAATGTTAGCTTACTGTTGCAATGTGTAGCCTTAACATGCTCAGTTCTCGCGAACTGATTCTAGCTAGTATTTGTGCAGATGGATTATGCGAGTAGATTAAAGGAAAGAGTTGTAAAGGTTTCATCAGTGCAATTTATGAAGTTCCTTGTAAAAATGTCCAATGTGAGGTAAATTTTGTAATAGTGCTTGCAAAGGAGTTTAGAAGACCTCTTGCCTTGGGTTGTTCTGAAATTTCGTGATGATGTTGTCTTGTCCTTCTGTAGGTAAACTGGTAACTTACCTTTGTGAGAAATGGTATTCAATCTTTACATTGATATGAGTATTGTAAAACTTTGATCTTGAGAATAAATTGTCAAGTTAAATCTTTCTAAGACTGAGTGACAATATTTTATAAGTAAAGTAAAATGGGTCGGTTAACCCTTAAAGAAGCTAAACAAAAATAATAATTTTATATTCAACAAATAAATGTAGAGGTGATCTATTTGAAATCAAATAATTCCATGAGTGATCAAAATGAAACCATCCTTTGTGAAGTAAAAATTTTATAACTTGATATCCCTAGCTACACTAGCGAACATTATCCTTTTATGGTGAATTCTTAGAATGATCCTAAGGTGAAACAAATTGTTAGTTGATATAAGATAATAAGATTTAATAAGCCATAGAAAACAAATTGGAGACCTCACCATTTTTCTCACCGCCATTTGGAAGGTGAATTTTTACTCCTTGTTATTACTTGTAGCGAAGCCTAAGTAAAGTTGTTGATAATTCTGGTTAAGAGCCCTAGCTTCCATTAAATACTGGCAATAACTAATGAGGTCCTAAAGATGTTCCATCTCGACCTTCTCCCTCTAACCCTTTTCCAAGGCACCTTGTATCTCTTCTCTTAAGTGTGTTGAACTTAAAACCATGTTGTCGTGTGGGCAAGAACGAAATTTAGTAGAGTTAGTGGTGAGCAGATGGCCTTGTGGAATTGAATTTCCCCCTTTCTCTAAATAAACGAACTAAGCAAATAAATGTCATAATAGAGAAGATTTAAGGATGATTACTCAGTGAAAAAGGAATAAACTTAGCTTGGTAAGATGAATTGTATGAACCGTATCCTGAGTCTCCTTGAAAACGTAAGCTAAGAATTGCAAGATGTCTTATTAAAATAAATAACCCTCAAGAATATCTCATTGTGGTTGGCCCTAACTGTAAGTGTGTTTTGTGGTTGGACTTCTATGTTGTCATGTCTAAAAGAAAAGTAAATTGTCCTTGAAAGGTGTGAACGTTTCCGTGCTGCCTTTATGGCCATCCTTGTATCAAGTTGTTCACAGTGTTAGTTGTATCCTTGGTGATGACATGTTGCGTCATGTTATGTGTCAAGAAAGTCAAAAAAAAAAAAATTATCCTGTGTTGTTCGTGTGTGAATTTTTGGGTCGTTATGTAAAGGGACTCAAGGATTGGAAAACCCACAACACATCATTACCATGATTACATCTTAGTTACGATAAACATTACAAGAACGTTTTTGAGAAAGGATAATTTTATTCTTTTTCCACCTAGATTCTTAAATTCATTTCACATTCAACTTATAGTTTAACCATTTAAGTTGGCTCTTTTTCTCTTACGACAATCTCCATAACTTACATAATTATTTGGCATATTTCAAATTGCATAAAAACTTATTAATTCACTTGTTCTTAAGTTAAGCTTATGTTTTTCAAATGTTTATTCAATTTATAAATTTTTCCCTTACTACAAAAGTGAATCTAACGTGATGTCAAGAAAAAAATCTTAGGATTTAAGGAAGATTTAGATTCAAGATACCTTTTCCCAAAACATTTTTCGATCACGGTATCCTTAGTTCTCATCATAGTTAGAATAGTTCAAAAAACTTGTTGAATCCATTCAAAATTTTCACATCAAGAAATTTTATTTAGATTTATATATGTATCTTTTGTTTTCTCAAATTTTGATAACACCAAGGAAATTCATATTCTTTTAAACACAAGTAAATGTCTAATTGAGTTACAAAGACTCCAAGAGTGTCATTATTCCTAACCTTGAATCTCATTTTACTCTTATATGCTTTACTCTAACATTACACTATGGTCTTTTATTGGCATCACTTTAGAACAAAACAGTTTCAAAAGTACTTATTTAACATCTTGAAGAAGTACATGATAGAGAGCATTATAAACTACACACGAACCACAACTGGTTTGTGTTCAAGGTAAGATCCCGTGTTTCAGCATTTCATGTCTTTGCATGTGAAATTTAATTTATTCTTAATGTCATCAAAGGGCATAAAAAGGGATTACGGGACAAATTTTCTAGTTTGTAAGGTTCTCTAAAGTCAACATCTTTCAAATCAATTTCGTTTGCAAGGAGTTACTTACCATTTTCTACCCACAAGTTAACCTCTTAATCAACGAGGTTTAGTTTAATTCCAATTTTTAGTCGTGGTTCTATGCCCTATTATAGATCAGATTAAGGTGTGAAAACATATTTACCCTATAAACCCTTCGTATAAGACCGAGGCACTATATTGTCACTAGACAAAGTAACACATTTAGCTAGGAGGAACTAAAGAGATCATTAACAAGAGTTTAAGTAATAATACAACTATTTCACTAGCTCCATTGTGACATCTGGATCCCACAAGCAATTCATTCAATGAACAAAATTTAATTCTAAATCCAACATCTTAAGACAATGTAGTCTACTAGGATACTAAGGAAGTGTTTATTCTACTAATTCCAGGTAAGGTTTTTCCCACAGGGGTTCACATGCTAGGCAATATCCTAGCACGTGGGTTCATATTGAGGTAATTAAAATTAATAAAATTAAATTCAATATACCGGTAGACATGAGGGGGTGAAAGGGTTTATTTTATTAATATTTTGAATCAGGTATTCGGGGTAGGTTAGAAAGTTGGGCCAAAGGAAAGGGAGGTTTAATTTTAATATAACACAAACACATTTGAACCCTAGTTTGTAAAAGTAAATACCTTAAAATTTCAAAAGGAGTGTGTTCATTAAGTTAAATTATAATCTCCTTTTGAATAAATAAATCTTAATTAAGAGATTCTTAACCAAAAAATAATAAAATGGTAGAAAACAAGGATTGAGTATGTTTTTCAATGCAAGTGATATTATTTAACCATCTTAATTATGTGAAGAACTATTGATAAATGATTAAAGGTTAACATTTATAAGGTGACTTGTAATAGGTATTCAATGGATTCAAACTATCTTTTGAGAGGAAATGCATATTAAAAAAAATTGAGTGAGAAATATGATATATTTTCTATTTAATATATTAGGGTAGAAATAAAAAGGGGTAAATAAAATTGTAATTGAAAAATGGGTAAGTAAGGTACATGGAAAAATAGGGGTATTTTCACTCTAGAAATATAACGGAGGGGGTATTATAAATTAAATAATTAGAGGTAAAAACTAGAATTAAGGGTATTCTTTAATACCCTTCGAATGCACGTGTTATACCATACTTTTACTAAGTGAACCCCCATGGTTTTTCCATGTCAATCCTAACCATCAGGATCATAACGATAACACTAAACATATTGGCTATGACGACAACCCTAAATTGGGCTATTATTTACTTAACTAGAAGGTTCAATAGAGTATAAAGTTTAAGTTCATTAAATGGTTTCAAATTCTTCTATGCTAAGAAGGATCATGCAAGAAAGGTAGATATGCACAAGTTTTAAATTAAGGTCCATTGTTTTATTTATATTTCTTTATTACATTTTTAAGGTAATGGAACAGACACCAATTATTTAATCAACAATTTCAAAATGGAATTACACTACAAGTTATTAATTTTCAATTTTGTTCAACACATTTGTCCATCTTTTACAATATAGTTTTGAAATCAAAAGATACCCATGTTCAAATGGGTGTTCCCCTTAAACACTAGCATCTTAAAAATATTACAAAACTCCATTAATAACCCTTTCAAAACTTTACAAATGACAACTATCCCCCAAAATTTTTCTTAACATATATTTCCAATCACCTTTTACCATATGTGATTTATGAATCAAATTTGAACCTATGATTAAATGCACATTTCCCAAGGTATCTCTAAAACTATTGGCATAATTAATACATAGTTTATCTTAGTTATATATAACTGACCTATTATTTATAGGTGGTTACCTCCTAACTAAATTCTCTCCTGTATTAATACACACTTCATTGTGAATAAACTTATCCAGACATTTCTACATTTGGTTCTCTGCTAACAGTGGCATCAGAGCACCGTTGATCTCTTCCTACGTGCGTGGAGAATTTCCTGCATGGAGAATTCACTGTGTGTAGAAAATTTGCTGAGAAAAAATTGTTGTGCATGAAGGAGGCAAGCCAGTGCTGGAAAGCACCAATACAAACCTGTGTAAAGCGTGTAGATGTTGGCATATCAAAGCAACGACTAGTGGAGAAATTTCCTGTGTGAAGATTAGAAAGAAATTTCCTCAGTGGAGATTAGTGACTTCTTCGGCTATCAAAGATGCCTGGAGAAGCATGAAATTCTGGAGCAACCTATTTGGCAGTGACCTGTGTGTTAGAAAAGGACTGGAGAATGTGCTAAGCACCTGTTTTGTGATTTAAAGCACCCTTTGCTAGCATGGAGACTACACAAACCTTCAACGCTTCGGTCAGTTCATAATCCTCATCTTGGTGTCTAAATTAACCATCACGTGGTATTTAACATTTTTTTCTGTTGTGCACAAAGAAACAATACCGGCCCTGTGCGTGTAAGTAAAGCCTGCAAATTACAAAACCGTGTGTGTGTGTATGTTGCAAATTTCAGATGCACAAAGCACCACAAGAAATGGACAAAATATTTTGTCATTGAGTGACAACGGAGACACCACCGAACTATTCTTTGCCTTGGTCAACGAGCTCCACAACACTAGGAATATTCTCTTTAACGAGATTGTGCACCGAAGACTATTGGAGTATTTTTGGTTCGACGTTCGATGTCAAGCCTGAGAAGATTCATGCAAAACTTGAACGTGGTTATGATGCGAGATGATGAACACGAATTAGAATGCCCACAGAGCATCCGATTTCCATTGCACGAGCCTATAGAACCCATCTTTGGGATAGATTCCTTCAGTAATCATTGTAGCCATTTTTGAAAAAAATAAATAAATAAAATACAATTTTGAGTTTTTGAAAATGTCTACTCCAAAAATATTGCTATCCGATGCCCAACTCTTGAAAGGGCCAAATTTCGTTGCATGGAAAACCAAGATGCAGACGATTCTTCAGTTTGAAGATATTTGGGGGATCATTTCTAGCAAAGACGCCCCTCCCATAGACGTTGATGTGTTGGTTAAATATTTAAAGGCTGATGCAAAATAACTAATGCTTATCACCCTGAGCCTTTCTGATGAGGTGCAACCTTACATTCGGGAAGCAACCATTTCCTCTCAGGCATGGACTACATTGTGTACCATCTATGAAGCCAAGAATCTGATCACAAAGTTGCATCTTTAGAAAAAACTTCACACGATGAGTATACATGATGGTGAATCAGTAGAAGCCTTCTTACGGTGTGTGGCCAAGTTATGTGCAAAACTCTCTACTCTCAGTGAATCGGTGGAGGAAAATTTGCTAGACCCACTCACCTTGTGAGCTCTTCCTTCCTGGTTTCAAAGATTAATCACCACGTTGACCATCACTCAATAGGAGGTGAGTTTTACCACCATGGTGAATTATCTCCAGAAGGAAGAAGCCATGTAAAATGTTCAAGAAGCCTTCGAAGACAAGGCTCTCATCACGAGGTAAAAGCATAAGCCTCGAAAAGGGTAGTCAGCCCCCGTAATCGAAGCAAAGCATCCTCAGCAGAAATCTTATCGGCAGCCACCCGTAAGAAGAAGAAGAACAAGGCGGATCGATGGTACCACATTTGCTCCACGGATACGCACACAACTGCATGAACTATTATTACAATGGTTGCAAGTATGGAAACTCTAGTGAAGAGAGCACTTCTGGCCAAGGATATTCCAAGAAATCCCGATGGCATGCTCGTAATCAGAGGTAGAAGGGTCACATTGCTACTCAGCAGGATGCCACCTCCGATGAAGAGGTTCTAGACACGACTCATTCTAACATTTTTCTAGTCTCACAGACTTCGTAGCTATCAGAAAATGTTTGGTTGATTGATTCGGGCGCCAGCAATAAACACATGACTGGTAATAAGAAGTTGTTCCATACTCTAAGTGACCGGCCCACTGGAGATTGGATCACCATCATAGACAATCAAGAGTATATTGCGGCAGGGATTGGTGATGTCATCATTCCTCTTGGGACACGAAGATGTACACTCACGAAGGTGCTATATGTTCTAGGTTTTACCTCAAATTTGTTGTCTGTTAGTCAACTTCTTAACCATCGAATTTAGGTTGAATTATTTGTTGAGAAAGGGGTCAAGTCCTACATCATTTATCTGGGAGATTCGGTAATTACTCGAGCATTTCTGAAGGGCCATCTATTTACACTGGATGCGGTCACTTCATCTAGCATTGCTCTCTCTGCTTCAATGGTGGAGTCCACTGCACTATGGCACTTTCGATATGGTCATATTTCTGTTGGGGCTCTGCATCAGGTCAGTGCTAAGGAAATGGTAAGAGGGCTTCTTCCACTCTCCCATTCCTTACCTATTTTCTCGGGATGTCTTGCGGGCAAACAACACAGAGGTCCATTCAAACAGAGCTCTTATCATTCTACGGAGCATCTTCAGGTCGTTCACACCAATCTGTGCAAACTCCTACCAACTAGCTTCCAAGGCTTTGAGTACTTCCAACTCATCATTGATTATTACTCATGGAAAATGTGGGTATATTTCCTCCAGAAGAAGAGTGAGGCATTTTCCAATTTCCAAACCTTCTACCAACAAGCCACTAGGCAGTCTGGGAAGCCTCTCCTTCTCCTCCGCTTAGATCGAGGGGGGGAATTTGTGTCAAAGAAGTTCTTAGCATACCTGAAGTAGTATGGCATTCAGAAACATCTGACTGCACCCTACACACCCCAACAAAATGGGATTTCTGAGTGACACAATCGGACTATCATGGAGATGGCTCGTTATTATGCTCTTGACCGCCAAGTTGGAGGATCAGTTTTGGGTAGAAGCAGTCCATACAGTAGTGTATCTACTCAACTAGGAACCCATGAAAATATTGTAGAACAAGACACCGGAAGAGGTATGGATTGGTCGTAAACCTTCTATTCATCATTTGAGAGTTTTTGGTTGTACTGCATATATGCATGTTCTGGATAATAGAAGGAAGAAGATCGATCCAAAGACACTGCCATGTCTTTTCTTAGGGTATAGTACTACCTCAAATGCATATCGTCTCATGGATCCTGAGACGAAGAAGATCTACAAGAGTCGAGATGTGGTGTGTGATGAGTCATCCTTTGACTCCCCGCCACACAATGCAATCCAAGATCGACCTCGTCACATAGATTTCTCACACATCCAGATGATGGGCAAGATGGTTCTTTTCAGAGAGAAGAAGAGCTGAGTGGAGACTTGTTCGTTGATATTGGCACACTGGAAAACACATCTTCACATCAGCAACATCACCAACGTCTGAAATGGGTCCAAAATACTATTAGGGATGCACACCTGAACTCACTTCCAGGTACTTTTACGGGAGTCAGAACACGAAGTCAAGCCAAACATGAGGTAAATTTTGCACTCATGAGTTTAGTTATTGAGAGAACCAAACCTGACACTGTTCATGAGGCATTAGACCAACCACAGTGGAAATAGGCTATAGATGCTGAATATGATTCCCTAATTCAGAATCAGACATGGGAACTTGTCGATCTGCCTCCAAGTAAGAAATCCTTTGGCTGCAAATGGATTTTCAAAACAAAATATAAGGCAGATGGTTCAATCAACAAACACAAAGAATGACTTGTTACAAAGGGTTATGCCCATTAAGAAGGAATTGACTATGATGAGACCTTGGTACCCACTGTGAAGATCAAAACCATTAGAGTTATCTGTGCACTGGCTGCACAAAATGGATGGAAACTTTAGCAGATGGATGTCAAGAGTGCTTTTCTAAATGGTGATCTAAAAGAAGAAGTATACATGTCCTAACCCAAAGGGTTTGTAGATGAGAATCAACCACACAAGGTATGTCATCTGATAAAGTCTCTTTATGGACTCAAACAAACACCTAGGGCATGGTATATAAAAATTGATGATCACCTATTGTAGCATGGATTCACTCGTAGCCCCTAAGATAAAAACTTGTATATCAAGAAGGTAGGAAAAGATATTTTCATTCTAGTTTTGTAGGTAAATGATCTTGTGATCACAGGAAGTTCGACAATCTTGTAGATGATGTAAAGAATGATCTAAAGAAATCCTTCGACATGACAGATTTGGGGCTACTTCACTATTGTCTTGGCTTAGAGATATGGCAGAAGAAGAATCATACCTTTTTCTCCCAGATGAAATATGCCAAGACACTCTGGAAAAGTATGGAATGTCATATTTTAAACCAATTTCCACACCTATGGAAAATTTTTGCAATTATCTTGATTCCAGGATTCACCGCAGGTAGATGGCACTCACTACAGGTAGCTTGTGGGGAGTCTCATTTACTTGACTTATACTAGACAGATCTTTGCTTTGTAGTGAGCTATCTCGCTAGATTTATGTAGGAGCCGAAGAAATGTCATTGGATAGTAGCAAAGCATGTGTTGAGATATGTCTGAGGTACAGTTGACTTTGGTCTAGAGTATCAGAAGAACACTCAGTTCTTCTTACAGGATATATAGACTCGGACTATGCAGGATTTGTTGATGACAGGAAATCCACTTCAGGATATGTTTTTCATCTCAGATTTGGACCTATCTCATGGATTAGCAAGAAGCAAACTGTTGTTTCTCTCTCATCCACTGAGGCTGAATATCGCACCGCACAAGGAGCTGTGTGTGAAGTAATTTGGTTACGTCACATTCTTGCAGATATAGGGATTCCTGAAGAGAAACCTCCCATCATTCACTGTGACAATCAAGGTGTGTTGAAGCTTGTACAGAATCATGTTTTCCATGAACGAACAAAGCATATTGAGGTTGAATGTCACTACATTCGTGAACAGGTCTTAAACCACCAAATTCAGCTCTACTACTGCCCTACTGATTTTTAGGTTGCAGATATTCTCAACAAGGTGAAGTTTGATTTGTTTAGGGGGTACATTTGTAAGAGTAATTTATTAAGTGGGGAATGTTAGCGCATTGTTTTTTTTTGTTTTTTGCAAGTTTCCAGGAAAAATATATCTGGAGAGTGGAGTTTGTTAAAAGAGGGAACGTGTGTAGGGAATGTGTGAAATCAACTTGGCACTTGCATTGCAGTGGTATCAGAGCGTGGAAGTGGGAGTAGCACACTAGAGTAGCGTGGAGGAAAGCCCAAGTGTGCGTTGGTAGACTCCTTCCCCCAACATCTTCTCAATTGTTGTTCACAGACCAAGTGATACATTAGCAAGCACATTGTACAAAAGATCAAGATTCATGTGGAATTTGTTTGAATCAAATCAGAACAAAACAAGATTAAGCCCCTTCATTCATTCATCAAATTTGATATCAAATATGGACGCGAAAAACCAACCTATGATCCCATGCAACAATCTGAAAGCATGAAATTCGTGCCCAAAGATGTTAGTAATATTACAAGCAACCATAGAGACGTGCCACATTTGAGAGAGCCGAAGTAAATCCCACAAGAGCATCGGTATCTACTCTTTTCCACTCTCTAAAACATGCAATTCGAGGACATAATGCACTGAGTCTTGTTCGACATATAGACAAGAGAAGAGTTGTGTTGATCCAGATGACAAACATGAGATTAAATGCCCTCAAGCACATCTGCACATTCCTTTCACACGTTCCCTCTTTCAATGTGTCCACTCCTCCAGATCGATCTTCTTTGGTCTGCACACTTTCTTTGCTGTGCGTTGGAAAAACTATAGGTCAAATAAGTCTTCCAATAATCTTTTCCAAATGCCAATGCTGAGTAGGTTCTAGGTCCTTCAATCACCAGTGCAGGGAGAGTAGCAACACCAGATCCAAAATAGGTCTTCACGCAAAGATTGGAAGGTAGTCAGGACAGGTCACAACATAACAAGATGATAAATCATAATGATAAATAACAAATTACACAATGCCTTTTCACCATCTTTCTTACATCCTGCAAAACCATGTGAGCATGAAATCAATGATAAATCACTACCATGGCATCCACCCTAATCTAACATAATTAACATCTTTAGTTTCCCATTTACATAATAACATGAATAATTCGCTTTTGAAAGGAGACAATTAGAGACACATTTATGTCATTTTAGTTCACTTCATTTCTTAACCAAGGAGAAAGAAAGAAATAGGGAAGAGAGAGAAACACTATTTTTCCCAAAAGTTCAATTTCACACATCAAGTCACTCAAGTAGATTTTCAAACAGATTATTTACAAGTGTTAACAAGTTTCCACGTTGGTTAGGTAACTTTGATGGGGTACTACAACTTTCTTTTTACATTTTCCGTGTGTCATCTAAATTCCCATTTTAGGCTTGGAGGCTAAAAAAACTTTGAATCGTTTTCTTCCAATGATCAAACAAACCACATGTAAGTTTCTACGTGTCCTCCTATGCACCAAGAAGTCCTCTCTTGCATGAATATGAGCTCCCAGTCAAAAGTTATGGCCATTTGAAGGTCTGGGTGACATACTGTGAAAACTAACTTGAGAGATCCAAAAATATGAAAAGTATGGAACCCCAAAAACCTGAAATTCAGATTTTTGGACAATTTCATTTTAGAGAAAAAACAACGTTCATCAAAAAAATTCCTTGAGATTCTGAAACTCCGAACTCCGAATCTCCTAAAGTCTGAAGTCTGAAAATTTGGAACTTCAGACTTTTTTCTTTTTACATTTGGCACGATTCCCGAGGCTGATTTTTTCAAAACACGAAACCCGAAATTTTGAATTTTCGGACTTTCGGAGTTTCGGGTTTCAGAAAAAAAATTTCCCTATTTTTTCGAAATGCCAAAAATTCTAAGGCCGAAAACTTGAGCCTTTTCTCCATTTTTCCCTTCGAGCTTTGATCTTCCTTGACATTCCCCTACCATTCCTTTGACGCCATTACATTGCCAAGCTCGACTGCAACTTGATTTTTGGAAATGATTGTGAGCTCGCATGGCCAAACTATCCTCCATTCCTTCTGCTTGCAAGGTCATGTTGATCAATTTTTCCCGAGGGGGGAAAAAATTTGACAACAGATACATGTTAGAGATAGGAATTAGATTTCTTCATTGACCTATTCCAAGACTAATTAAAACTTAAGAAATTTCAATATATTGGGAATAAGGTTTTAAAATATATTTCCTCCACTACATGAAAATAAATCAATACCCCTTACTTCACTACATGCCTTTAAGTAATATACGAACTTTAATATTTCTTCCTTCTCATCTCTAATAATAAAAATACATCAACAAAGACAACTTTCCTTTCCTATAATATAACTTTCAAACAAGGTAATGAACTTTCTTTCCCATTTCACAAACTAACTTTACAACACAATTCTTTCTTCTTCTTTTCAATATATAATACAAATTTCATAACCAATAATGGAATACAATTTTCCTTCAAGATTTCAATACAATGTCCTCCACTAAAAGTGTGAAATCATACAATAATATAAACTAAAGGTAAAATGCAATATTACAAGTTCCTACACTCTAAGTGGGAATAGCACAAAGGAAGTTTTGTTACAAGAAGGATCTTCTTAGGGATTCCACAAAAATTTCCAAGCTTCTCAACACCAACAAGATATCTCCTCCAAGTTTTTTTTGATTCACAACAAAATGGGGGGTAATGCAATTCTCTCCACCCAACCAAGATATCTAATGAAGAGGAGAATCCATCCTCTCCATTGGGCCTTAATCCCTAACCACATTACAATAGGAGATAACTCCAACACATGGAAACAACAATCTTCCACAACACAAACAAATAAACAAAAACACAAGAAAGAAGATAAACAAAAACAAGGCTTAAAATGAAAGCCAAAGGAGCAAGACCTATGGGGAGGCCATTTATGCCTAGAAATGGGAAGAGGTGTCCACCTTAAATCCTCCAATGCATATCTAAAAACCCCTACATACTCTTATGCCTCCCTCAAGTACCCATTATATCTCTCACATACTCTTATGCCTCCCTCAATCTCTTATGCATCCCTCATAAAATAAACAAGAAAGAAATGCAAGAATTCCATGTACAAGGTGGGGCACCCAACCCAAAATCCCTCCAACAAAAAGGTAAACTCTTATGCCTTCCTTCATGAAATCTCCCATAGTCACCTCCTACTCCAAACTAAGACAATTTACCCACACCCAACAAACATTCCAAAGAAAATAATACTCAACACAAACATATAAACACAAAATAAAGCATAACATAAGCAAGGTAAAGCTCCTACCTTTCCATAGTAGAGCTTGTTCCAAGAGAAAATATCCAAGCTCCTCAAAACCAAGACAGCATCCACAAGCTCCAACAATTCACAAGCACTCTCAAATTCTTAAATTCATTTCACATTCAACTTATAGTTTAACCATTTAAGTTGGCTCTTTTCTCTTACGACAATCTCCATAACTTACATAATTATTTGGCATATTTCAAATTGCATAAAAACTTATTAATTCACTTGTTCTTAAGTTAAGCTTATGTTTTTCAAATGTTTATTCAATTTATAAATTTTTCCCTTACTACAAAAGTGAATCTAACGTGATGTCAAGACAAAAATCTTAGGATTTGAGGAAGATTTAGATTCAAGATACCTTTTCCCAAAACATTTTTTGATCATAGTATCCTTAGTTCTCATCATAGTTAGAATAGTTCAAAAACTTGTTGAATCCATTCAAAATTTTCACATCAAGAAATTTTATTTAGATGTATATATGTATCTTTTGTTTTCTCAAATTTTGATAACACCAAGGAAATTCATATTCTTTTTAACACAAGTAAATGTCTAATTGAGTTACAAGGACTCCAAGAGTGTCATTATTCCTAACCTTGAATCTCATTTTACTCTTATATGCTTTACTCTAACATTACACTATGGTCTTGTTATTGGCATCACTTTAGAACAAAACAGTTACAAAAGTACTTATTTAACATCTTGAAGAAGTACATGATAGAGAGCATTATAAACTACACACGAACCACAACTGGTTTGTGTTCAAGGTAAGATCCCATGTGACAGCATTTCATGACTCTGCATGTGAAATTTAATTTATTCTTAATGTCATCAAAGCGCATAAAAAGGGATTACGGGACAAATTTTCTAGTTTGCAAGGTTCTCTAAAGTCAACATCTTTCAAATCAATTTCTTTTGCAAGGAGTTACTTACCATTTTCTACCCACAATTTAACCTCTCAATCAACTGAGGTTTAGTTTAATTCCAATTTTTAGTCAGGGTTCTATGCCCTATTATAGATTAGATTAAGGAGTGAAAACATATTTACCCTATAAACCCTTCATATAAGACCGAGGCACTATATTGTCACTAGACAAAGTAACACATTTAGCTAGGAGGACCTAAAGAGATCATTAACAAGAGTTTAAGTAATAATACAACTATTTCACTAGCTCCATTGTGACATCCTGGATCCCACAAGCAATTCATTCAATGAAAAAAATTAATTCTAAATCCAACATCTTAAGACAATGTAGTCTACTAGGATACTAAGGAAGTGTTTATTCTACTAATTCCGGTGTAAGGTTTTTCCCACGAGGGGTTCACATGCTAGGCAATATCCTAGCACGTGGGTTCATATTGAGGTAATTAAAATTAATAAAATTAAATTCAATATACTGGTAGACATGAGGGGGTGAAAGGGTTTATTTTATTAATATTTTGAATCAGTATTCGGGGTAGGTTAGAAAGTTTGGCCAAAGGAAAGGGAGGTTTAATTTTAATATAACACTAACACATTTGAACCCTAGTTTGTAAAAGTAAATACCTTAAAATTTCAAAAGGAGTGTGTTCATAAAGTTAAATTATAATCTCCTTTTGAATAAATAAATCTTAATTAAGAGATTCTTAACCAAAAATAATAAAATGGTAGAAAACAAGGATTGAGTATGTTTTTTCAATGTAAGTGATATTATTTAACCATCTTAATTATGTGAAGAACTATTGATAAATGATTAAAGGTTAACATTTATAAGGTGACTTGTAATAGGTATTCAATGGATTCAAACTATCTTTAGAGAGGAAATGCATATTAAATAAAATTCAGTGAGAAATATGATATATTTTCTATTTAATATATTAGGGTAGAAATAAAAAGGGGTAAATAAATTGTAATTGAAAAGTGGGTAAGTAAGGTACATGGAAAAAATAGGGGTATTTTCACTCTAGCAATATAACAGAGGGGGTATTATAAATTACATAATTAGAGGTAAAAACTAGAATTAAGGGTACTCTTTAATACCCTTCGAATGCACGTGTTATACCATACTTCTACTAAGTGAACCCCCCATGGTTTTTCCATGTCATTCCTAACCGTCAGGATCATAACGATAACACTAAACATATTGGCTATGACGACAACCCTAAATTGGGCTATTATTTACTTAACTAGAAGGTTCAATAGAGTATAAAGTTTAAGTTCATTAAATGGTCTCAAATTCTTCTATGCTAAGAAGGATCATGCAAGAAAGGTATATATGCACAAGTTTTAAATTAAGGTCCATTGTTTTATTTATATTTCTTTATTACATTTTTAAGGTAATGGAACAGACACCAATTATTTAATCAACAATTTCAAAATGGAATTACACTACAAGTTATTAATTTTCAATTTTGTTCAACACATTTGTCCATCTTTTACAATATAGTTTTGAAATCAAAAGATACCCATGTTCAAATGGGTGTTCCCCTTAAACACTAGCATCTTAAAAATATTACAAAACTCCATTAATAACCCTTTCAAAACTTTACAAATGACAACTATCCCCCAAAATTTTTCTTAACATATATTTCCAATCACCTTTTACCATATGTGATTTATGAATCAAATTTGAACCTATGATTAAATGCACATTTCCCAAGGTATCTCTAAAACTATTGGCATAATTAATACATAGTTTATCTTAGTTATATATAACTGACCTATTAGTTATAGGTGGTTACCTCCTAACTAAATTCTCTCCTGTATTAATACACACTTCATTGTGAATAAACTTATTCAAACATTTCTACATTTGGTTCTCTGCTAACAGTGGCATCAGAGCACCGTTGATCTCTTCCTACGTGCGTGGAGAATTTCCTGCATGGAGAATTCACTGTGTGTAGAAAATTTGCTGAGCAAACATTGTTGTGCATGAAGGAGGCAAGCTAGTGCTGGAAAGCACCAATACAAACCTGTGTAAAGCGTGTAGATGTTGGCATATCAAAGCAACGACTAGTGGAGAAATTGCCTATGTGAAGATTAGAAATAAATTTCCTCAGTGGAGATTAGTGACTTCTTCGGCTATCAAAGATGCCTAGAGAAGCATGAAATTCTGGAGCAACCTATTTGGCAGTGACCTGTGTGTTAGAAAAGGACTGGAGAATGTGCTAAGCACCTATTTTGTGATTTAAAGCACCATTTGCTGGCGTGGAGACTACACAAACCTTCAACGCTTCGGTCATTTCACAATCCTCATCTTGGTGTCTGAATTAACCATCACGTGGTAGTTAACATTTTTTTCTGTTGTGCACAAAGAAACAATACCAGCCCTGTGCGTGTAAGTAAAGCCTACAAATTACAAAACCATGTGTGTGTGTATGTTGCAAATTTCAGATGCACAAAGCACCACAACACTAGGAATATTCTCTTTAACGAGATTGTGCACCGAAGACTATTGGAGTATTTTTGTTCGACGTTCGATGTCAAGCACGAGAAGATTCATGCAAAACTTGAACGTGGTTATGATGCAGATGATGAACACGAAGTAAAACACCCACAGAGATTCTGCGATTCCTTGATAATCATTGTAGCCATTTTTGAAATAAATAAATAAATAAAATACAATTTTGAGTTTTTGAAAATGTATACTCCAAAAATATTACTATCCGATGCCCAACTCTTGAAAGGGCCAAATTTCGCTGCATGGAAAACCAAGATGCAGATGATTCTTCAGTTTGAAGATCTTTGGGGGATCATTTCTGGCAAAGACGCCCCTCCCATAGAACATTGATGTGTTGGTTAAATATTTAAAGGCTGATGCAAAATCACTAATGTTTATCACCCTGAGCCTTTCTGATGAGGTGCAACCTTACATTCGGGAAGCAACCACTTCCTCTCAGGCATGGACTACATTGTGTACCATCTATGAAGCCAAGAATCTGATGACAAAGTTGCTTCTTTAGAAAAATCTTCACACGATGAGTATGCATGATGGTGAATCAGTAGAAGCCTTCTTACGGTGTGTGGCCAAGTTATGTGCAAAACTCTCTACTCTCGGTGAACCGGTGGAGGAAAATTTGCTAGTCCCACTCACCTTGTGAGCTCTTCCTTCCCGGTTTGGACATTGATCACCACATTGACCATCACTCAACAGGAGGTGAGTTTTACCACCATGGTGAATTATATCCAGTAGGAAGAAGCCATGCAGAATGTTCAAGAAGCCTTCGAAGACAAGGCTCTCATCATGAGGTAAATACATAAGCCTCGAAAAGGGTAGTTAGCCCCCCAGAATCAGAAGCAGCATCCTCAAGCAGAAATATTCTCAGCGGCCACCCCAGAAGAAGAAGAACAACAAGGCGGATCGATGGTGCCACATTTGCTCCACGGATACGCACACAACTGTGAACTATTATTACAATGGTCACAAGCATGGAAACTATGGCGAAGAGAGCACTTCTGGCCAAGGATATTCCAAGAAATCCCGATGGCATGCTCGTAATAAGAGGCAGAAGGGTCACATTGCTACTCAGCAGGATGCCACCTTCGATGAAGAGGTTCTAGACGCGACTTATTTTAACATTTTTCTAGTCTCACAGACTTTGTAGCTGTCAGAAAATGTTTGGTTGATTGATTCGAGTGCCAGCAAACACATGACTAGCAATAAGAAGTTGTTCTATACTTTGAGTGACCGGCCCACTTGAGATTGGATCACCATCATAGACAATCAAGAGTATATTACGGCAGGGATTGGTGATGTCATCATTCCTCTTGGGACACAAAAATGTACACTCACGAAGGTGCTATATGTTCTAGGTTTTACCTCAAATTTGTTGTCTGTTAGTCAACTTCTTAACCATCGAATTTAGGTTGAATTATTTGTTGAGAAAGGGGTCAAGTCCTACATCATTTATCTGGGAGATTCGGTAATTACTCGAGCATTTCTGAAGGGCCATCTATTTGCACTGGATGCGCTCACTTCATCTAGCATTGCTCTCTCTGCTTCAATGGCGGAGTCCACTGCACTATGGCACTTTTGATATGGTCATCTTTCTGTTGGGGCTCGCATCAAAGTCAGTGCTAAGGAAATGGTGAGAGGGCTTCTTCCACTCTCCCATTCCTTACCTATTTGCTCGGGATGTCTTGTGGGCAAACAATATAGAGGTCCATTCAAACAAAGCTCTTATCATTCTACGGAGCATCTTCAGGTCGTTCACACCAATCTGTGCAAACTCCTACCAACTAGCTTCCAAGGCTTTGAGTACTTCCAACTCATCATTGATGATTACTCACGGAAAATGTGGGTATATTTCCTCCGGAAGAAGAGTGAGGCATTTGCCAATTTCCAAACCTTCTACCAGCAAGCCACTAGGCAGTCTGGGAAGCCTCTCCTTCTCCTCCGCTCAGATCAAGGGGGGGAATTTGTGTCAAAGAAGTTCTTAGCATACCTGAAGTAGCATGGCATTCAGAAACATCTGACTACACCCTACACGCCCCAACAAAATGGGATTTCTGAGTGACACAATAAGACTATCATGGATATGGCTCGTTGTATGCTCTTGACCGCCAAGTTGGAGGATCAGTTTTGGGTAGAAGCAGTCCAGACAGTAGTGTATCTACTCAACCAGGAACCCATGAAGATCTTGTAGAACAAGACACCGGAAGAGGTATGGACTGGTCGTAAACCTTCTATTCATCATTTGAGAGTTTTTGGTTGTACTGCATATATGCATGTTCTAGATAATAGAAGGAAGAAGATCGATCCAAAGACACTGCCATGTCTTTTCTTAGGTTATAGTTATCCTCAAATGCATATCATCTCATGGATCCTGAGATGAAGAAGATCTACAAGAGTCGAGATGTGGTGTGTGATGAGTCATCCTTTGACTCCCTGCCACACAATGCAGATCCAGTACTGACCTCGTCACATAGATTTCTCACACATCCAGATGATGGGCAAGATGGTTCTTCTTAGAGAGAAGAAGAGCTGAGTGGAGACTTGTTCGTTGATCTTGGCACACTGGAAAACACATCTTCACATCAGCAACATCACCAACGTCTGAAATGGGTCCAAAATACTATTAGGGATGCACACCTTAACTCACTTCCAAGTACTTCTACGGGAGTCAGAACACGAAGTCAAGCCAAACATGAGGTAAATTTTGCACTCATGAGTTTAGTTATTGAGAGCACCAAACCTGACACTGTTCATGAGGCATCAGACCAACCACAGTGGAAATAGGCTATAGATGCTGAATATGATTCCCTAATTTAGAATCAGACGTGGGAACTTGTCGATCTGCCTCCAAGTAAGAAATCCTTTGGCTGCAATTGGATTTTCAAAACAAAATATAAGGCAGATGGTTCAATCAACAAACACAAAGAATGACTTGTTACAAAGGGTTATGCCCAATAAGAAGGAATTGACTATGATGAGACCTTTGTACCCACTGTGAAGATCAAAACCATTAGAGTTATCTGTGCACTGGCAGCACAAAATGGATGGAAACTTCAGCAGATGGATGTCAAGAGTGATTTTCTAAACGGTGATCTAAAAGAAGAAGTATACATGGCCTAACCCAAAGGGTTTGTAGATGAGAATCAACCACACAAGGTATGTCGTCTGATAAAGTCTCTTTATGGACTCAAACAAGCACCTAGGGCATGGTATATAAAAATTGATGATCACCTATTGCAGCATGGATTCACTCGTAGCCCCTCAGATAAAAACTTGTATATCAAGAAGGTAGGAAAAGATATTTTCATTCTAGTTTTGCACATAAATGATCTTGTGATCACAGGAAGTTTTGACAATCTTGTAGATGATGTAAAGAATGATCTTAAGAAATCCTTCGACATGACTGATTTGGGGCTACTCCACTACTATCTTGGCTTAGAGATATGGCAGAAGAAGAATCATACCTTTTTCTCCCAGATGAAATATGCCAAGACACTCCTGGAAAAGTATGGAATGTCAGATTTTAAACCAATGTCCACACGTATGGAAAAAGGTTTGCAATTATCTTAATTCCAGGATTCACCATAGGTAGATGGCACTCACTACAGGTAGCTTATGGGGAGTCTCATTTACTTGACTTATACCAGACTAGATCTTTGCTTTGTAGTGAGCTATCTCGCTAGATTTATGTATGAGCCGAAGAAATGTCATTAGATAGTACCAAAGCATGTGTTGAGATATGTCTGAGGTACAGTTGACTTTGGTCTGGAGTATCAGAAGAACACTCAGTTCTTCTTACAGGAATATACAGACTCGGACTATGCAGGATTTGTTGATGACAGGAAATCCACTTCAGGATATGTTTTTCATCTTAGATTTGTACCTATCTCATGGATTAGCAAGAAGCAAACTGTTGTTTCTCTCTCATCCACTGAGGCTGAATATCGCACCGCACGAGGAGCTGTGTGTGAAGTAATTTGGTTACGTCACATTCTTGCAGATATAGGGATTCCTGAAGAGAAACCTCCCATCATTCACTGTGACAATCAAGTTGTGTTGAAGCTTGTAAAGAATCATGTTTTTTATTAACAAACAAAGCATATTGAGGTTGAATGTCACTACATTCGTGAACAGGTCTTAAACCACCAAATTCAGCTCTCTACTACGCCCTACCGATTTTTAAGTTGCGAGATATTCTCAACAAGGTGAAGTTTGATTTGTTTAGGGGGTACATTTGTAAGAGTAATGTATTAAGTGGGGAATGTTAGCGCATTGTTTTTTTTTGTTTTTTCCAAGTTTCGGGAAAATATATCGGAGAGTGGAGTGTGTTAAAAGAGGGAACGTGTGTAGGGAATGTGTGAAATCAACTTGGCACTTGCATTGCAGTGGTATCAGAGCGTGGAAGTGGGAGTAGCACACTAGAGTAGCGTGGAGGAAAGCCCAAGTGTGCATTGGTAGACTCCTTCCCCCAACATCTTCTCAACTGTTGTTCACAAACCAAGCGATACATTAGCAAGCACATTGTACAAAAGATCAAGATTCATGTGGAATTTGTTTGAATCAAATCAGAACAAAACAAGATTAAGCCCCTTCATTCATTCATCAAATTTGATATCAAATATGGACGCAAAAAACCAGCCTATGATCCCATGCAACAATCTAAAAGCATGAAAGTCATGCCCAAAGATGTTAGTAATATTACAAGCAACCATAGAGACGTTCCGCACTTTTGAGAGAGTCAAGTAAATCCCACAAGAGCATCGGTATCTACTCTTTCCGTCTCTAAAACATGTAATCGAGGACATAATGCACTGAGTCTTGTTCAACATATAGACAGAGAAGAGTTGTGTTGATCCAGATGACAAATATGAGATTAAATGCCCTCAGGCACATCTGCACATTCCTTTCACACGTTCCCTCTTTTAATGCGTCCACTCCTCCAGATCGATCTGCTTTGGTCTGCACACTTTCTTTGATGTGCGTTGGAAAAACTATAGGTCAAATAAGTCTTCCAATAATCTTTTCCAAATGCCAATGCTGAGTAGGTTCTAGGTCCTTCAATCACCAGTGCAGGGAGAGTAGCAACACCAGATCCAAAACAGGTCTTCACGCAGAGATTGGAAGGTAGTCAGGACAGGTCGCAACATAACAAGATGATGAATCTAGGGTAGATTTTTAAACACAATGTATTAAAGTACAATGTGCTAACAAAAACTAGCATGTCATACATATTGGAAAATCTCAGATATAACTTTTTTTGTAACATGGAACTACGTTATATATATATATATATATATATATATATATATATATATATATATATATATTACAATGAGCTATATAAATCATAATGATAAATAACGAATTACACAATGCCTTTTCACCATCTTTCTTACATCCTGCAAAACCATGTGAGCATGAAATCAATGATAAATCACTACCATGGCATCCACCCTAATCTAACATAATTAACATCTTTAGTTTCTCATTTACATAATAACATGAATAATTCGCATTTGAAAGGAGACAATTAGAGACACATTTATGTCATTTTAGTTCACTTCATTTCTTAACCAAGGACAAAGAAATAAATAGGGAAGAGAGAGAAACACTATTTTTCCCAAAAGTTCAATTTCACACATCAAGTCACTCAGTAGATTTTCAAACAGTTATTTACAAGTGTTAACAAGTTTCCACGTTGGTTAGGTAACCTGATGGGGGTACTACAACTTTCTTTTTTACATTTTCCTGTGTGTCATCTAAATTCCCATTTTAGGCTTGGAGGCTAAGAAACAACTTTGAATCGTTTTCTTCCAATGATCAAACAAACCACATGTAAGTTTCTACGTGTCCTCCTATGCACCAAGAAGTCCTCTCTTGCATGAATATGAGCTCCCAGTCAAAAGTTATGGCCATTTGAAGGTCTGGGTGGCATACTGTGTAAACTAACTTGAGAGATCCAAAAATATGAAAAGTATGGAACCCCAAAAACCTGAAATTCAAATTTTTGGACAATTTCATTTTAGAGAAAAAACAACGTTCATCAAAAAAATTCCTTGAGATTCTGAAACTCCGAACTCCGAATCTCCTAAAGTCTGAAGTCTGAAAATTCAGAACTTCGGACTTTTTTCTTTCTGCATTTGGCACAATTCCTGAGGCTGATTTTCTCAAAAACTTGAAACCCAAAATTTTGAATTTTCAGACTTTCGGAGTTTCGGGTTTCAGACATTTTTTTTCCCTATTTTTTCATAAATGCAAAAATTCTAAGGCCGAAATCTTCGAGCCTTTTCTCCATTTTTCCCTTCGAGCTTTAATCTTCCTTGACGTTCGCCTACCATTACTTTGACGCCATTACATTGCCAAGCTCGACTGCAACTTTATCTTTGGAAATTATTGTGAGCTCGCATGGTCAAACTATCCTCCATTCCTTCTGCTTGCAAGTTCATGTTGATCAATTTTTCCCGAGGGGGGGAAAATTTTGACAACAAATACATGCTAGAGATAGGAATTAGATTTCTTCATTGACCTATTCCAAGACTAATTAAAACTTAAGAAATTTCAATATATTGGGAATAAGGTTTTAAAATATATTTCCTCCACTACATGAAAATAAATCAATACCCCTTACTTCACTACATGCCTTTAAGTAATATACGAACTTTAATATTTCTTCCTTCTCATCTCTAATAATAAAAATACATCAACAAAGACAACTTTCCTTTCCTACAATATAACTTTCAAACAAGGTAATGAACTTTCTTTCCCATTTCACAAACTAACTTTACAACACAATTCTTTCTTCTTCTTTTCAATATATAATACAAATTTCATAACCAATAATGGAATACAATTTTCCTTCAAGATTTCAATACAATGTCCTCCACTAAAAGTGTGAAATCATACAATAATATAAACTAAAGGTAAAATGCAATATTACAAGTTCCTACACTCTAAGTGGGAATAGCACAAAGGAAGTTTTGTTACAAGAAGGATCTTCTTAGGGATTCCACAAAAATTTCCAAGCTTCTCAACACCAACAAGATATCTCCTCCAAGTTTTTTTTGATTCACAACAAAATGGGGGGTAATGCAATGCTCTCCACCCAACCAAGATATCTAATGAAGAGGAGAAGCCATCCTCTCCATTGGGCCTTGATCCCTAACCACATTACAATAGGAGATAACTCCAACACATGGAAACAACAATATTCCACAACACAAACAAATATTTCCCAACCTTTTCAACCATATTCAAATAAACAAAAACACAAGAAAGAAGATAAACAAAAACAAGGCTTAAAATGAAAGCCAAAGGAGCAAGACCTATGGGGAGGCCATTTATGCCTAGCAATGGGAAGAGGTGTCCACCTTAAATCCTCCAATGCATATCTAAAAACCCCTACATACTCTTATGCCTCCCTCAAGTACCCATTATACCTCTCACATAATCTTATGCCTCCCTCAATCTCTTATGCATCCCTCATAAAATAAACATGAAAGAAATGCAAGAATTCCATATACAAGGTGGGGCACCCAACCCAAAATCCCTCTAACAAAAAGGTAAACTCTTATGCCTCCCTTCATGAAATCTCCCCATAGTCACCTCCTACTCCAAACTAAGACAATTTACCCACACCCAACAAACATTCCAAAGAAAATAATATTCAACACAAACATATAAACACAAAATAAAGCATAACATAAGTAAGCTAAAGCTCCTACCTTTCCATAGTAGATCTTGTTCCAAGAGTAAAACTCCAAGCTCCTCAAAACCAAGACAGCATCCACAAGCTCCAACAATTCACAAGCACTCTCAAAAATTCTCTGACTCTCCAAAACAATTACAAGAGCACAAAATAATGAAGTAACCCCCAAACAAGCAAAATAATTTCAATGAATACAAAAGGTAGAGAGGAGGGTGATGTGGCTCCAAGTGTAATGCCACCTCATTTCTTCTCCCCTCCACATCACCTTAGTCAACCTCATATTCCTAAGCACAATTAATAAGTGGTTGAAGGAATGACATATTACTTACACACACCATCTAAGCCCACCCCCTTAAGGACAAAATTAATTACTTGAAAGAAAGTGCAATAAACATTTGACCTTTTTACCTTCCCAAAACAACTAATGGGGTCTAATTTTGACCCCCAACCCATAGGTAGGGTTAGCATAGCAATTTAAGAGGTTTGGGACAAGTTTGACTTGTCCCACAAGCTTCCAAATTTGGCCTCTAAGGCCAAATTCGAATTTCCATGAAGGGGTAGAGTGTACAACACTCAAGATCCCCAAGCACTCAACTTACAACCCAAAATCCAAGAGAAATCTACTCTAATAAATGCATTCCTTTGGTCACATCTTTAATTAGTTCAGGACAAGATTTATTAACCTTAATAAGACACTACAACCCATTAATAATAAAGGGTAAAATACATGCATCAAAATCTAAATAAATAAAACAAGTAAATTACATCACTAAAAGAAACAAATACTAACATTAACAAAGGGAAACTAAAATAAAAGACAACACATGACCCCTTCATCACAATTTCCCCCTAACCAAATTCAAACACACACACACACAATTACATGTTGCCACGGGGACCCTTGTTGAATTCATCTAGAATTCCAATGTGGTTGGTCTCCAATCCCTGCCATGTGTGTTGTAAATAAATTTTATTGCAAAACACAAAAATATCTCCTTCAGCCTCGTGGTCGCATTAAAACATTTATGCCAAAATATAGCAATATAAATCTAAGATCATATATATATATATATATATATATATATATATATATATATATATGAATTAATATCATCTAGAAAAATAGGATATCATTTACAAGTTTCTAGCACATTTCTATCCAATGTTTCATCCATGTCAAAGTGATCACAACATTAATTCAATTATCAAGGCCTACGCAAAGGTGGCAATAAATTTCGCATGTCATAAATATATATATATAAATAACCATGTAAACAGTATATCAACATCAATATAAAGTGTCTGTTATAATCAACATGCATCATATATGAATCGAATCAACAACAGTGTAGTATATCTAACATCTAATCATCACACTAAATCAAAAGCTATAGTAATATCCATAAGTGTAGTTGATAAAGCATCATAATCAATAATAAAAGGGTGTCGAAGGGAAGTGGGCACTACATAACATCACAAATTTCCTTGACAAGCATTTCTCTCTCTCTTATCATTCATATGGCTAAGATGCTCACAATAATTTTCAAAGTTATGCTTTAATGGGCTTGGATTATCAGTTGGCATTGTTTCTTTGAATCATTTAGCTAAGTGCTATGTGGACATGACATTGTTTCTTTGATGTGTTTTGTTGATAAATCTATGAGTATACCAGAAAAAGAAAAACCTTGTAGATGTCCACTAAGCTTAGCAGGTACAAAAAAAAATACATCATCGTGTGCTTCTCAACAACATTTCCACAAATTTGTTTCAGATTTATTCAAATGCTCCATTTGTGTTTCTTTTTTAGATTAGATGGCTATTCACATAGCTCCTTTCGACACATTCCTTTGCCAAATTTGCATACACGCTTACAAGAGCATTTACAACTACAACATCAAATGAATTTCCTCTATCTTTTATGCTTTGATGGATGTCCATACCTTATCCCATGGCTCGTATTTTGGCACAAGTTAGGAGTACGTGGAAAATGCAAATTGATCAGGTTGGAGACCGATTTGTTGAATAGGTCAAGAAGTGTGACTATCTCATTAGGAAACCCATGTCTTCTATAACCATACTCCATGAGAAGCTACCTCATTCTTTCATCTGATGAAACACTTCCAAAATCAACTACCCTCCCTCAATTGTCTTGAGATAAGCTTTCCCCATGTCTCTTCCTCTTGCCATTCCTCCCGAGATACACCACTCACCAGCCCATGCCTTCACTTTTTTAAATTATTTTCATTTTGTTATTTTTGGTTTTTTTTTTTTTAACGAGCACTACATATTCTAAGATGATACTTCAATTATCTCGAGAGTTTGAAGAGTTCCAAATATAAGACAAAATATATACTAATAAACACCAATAATTATCTAAAATTTTGTAGAATATTAATACATCTCACTTTAATCCATAGAGATTGTGGTGAAACCAAGTATGCCACTAAACTTATCAATTTTATCTCATCAAGTTACTATTGTAAGGATGTGTTTTGGTTTCTTTACAACTAAACAATGTTGTATATTTAGACTGCCATATCTCACATAGAGTCAAACTAGATGAAATTTAGTATTGTCGCATTGGTTCACTCCTAAAAAAAAAAAAAGATTCTTTCACTTGGGAAATTGTAAATGTGTTGTTAACCATGAACAATGTTGATGAAAATTGTTGTTCTTGCAAGTTTCAAAAAACCCTTTTCAATCAATAAATCTATTTTGTTGCCTCTTAAGTTACCATATGCTCTTCTTTTGTTGAAAACCAATCAATACTTACATTTGATTACTTTTCTTCTCAAATCTATTAGAAACCATAAATGGATTTCACATCTTCAAAATCACTAGTATTGTCAAATATCTAAATATCTAACCAATTTGAAGATTGTTACCCTAGACTGTTTTAGCCCAAAATGTTGTATTTCTTTGAGATATTAGAGGACTCTCTTTCTACTATGTAACATGACCTTCTCTATATTTTTACATGAATCAAGAAAAACTACCAATATCAAAAGAATTTATTTTTTGTCTCATGTATTAGACTTGCAATGAGTTTTTTGTATTAATTAGTAGAATCTATAAACTATATGGTCAATTTCATACATTTTTCCATGGGCCTAACAAGATGCTTGTAATCTTTCATTCTAAATTTTATTATAATTTCACCAATTTTTAATTCTTTTGCCTCATGAAGATGTACTTTGATTTCCAAATCACATCAATACCCAAATAGTAATGAAGATAAGCCAAACCTATCATTTAAAACCCTTTCATCAACTCTCAACATTTAATATTATGAGGAGGTCATCCACATAAACCACAAGAAACACAACTCTTTTGAGAAAATAATTACATAATCAAACTCAAATTACTTGAAATTCATTTTGAAGAGGCAGTCAATAATCTTTTCATACCATGCATGTGTGGCTTGTTTCAACCTATAAAATATTATTTCTAGTTTTCACACTTTGAGTTCTTGGTTGCTAACTATAAACATTTAGGATAATTCATGGACATTAATTCCTTAAGATCGTCATTCAAAATATTATTTTTCATGTCCATCTAATGAAATTTAAACCACTTTACTACCACCAAATCCAAAAAACAATGAATGGAACTCCACTTCACCTTTAGTGAAATGGTTTCATTGTATTCTATTCTTTTCTTTTGAGGATAACCAATTTTTGACAAGCCCTGCTTTATGTTTTTCAAGCAATCCAAAAAACTTGTATTATCTATGAAATGCCCACTTGTATTCAATTGGTTTTTTGCCAACTATGCGATTAATCGAATTAAAAGTCCTATTTTTACTAATGTATGATACTCGTCTATATAGGATTTTATCCAGAATCATCCTTTTTCACCTTGTGTGAAAGAGGCTAGTTTTGAATAAAACAAAACATTGAGTTATTCATCTAGAGTACCATTCAAGGTGATACACACTATCTTGTTTTAAAATTTAAATTTCTTCTAGGAAATTTCCTTTTGGTTGTGTGGCTGCATGTACGGTTATTATTCCAATGTTTTGAGCTTCGTTAGGATTGATATATTTCCAAAAATGTTTTTATTTTTCCTTTTAGTAATATTCTTACATGATTTTATTTCCTCAATCTCATGATCCCAATCTCCTTCATTTTCTATGATTTATTCTTGTATTACTTTTCCCTTTTCAAATTAAGTTTCATTTTCGTCTTAATGAGTAGTTTGAATCTCTTTTGTAGGAGATAATATAGAATTAATTGATTCCAAACTACAAGTTCCAACCTCACTTTATGGAATATCCAAATCACTCTCTTTATAGAAGTTAAACTTGGTATAATTATTTTTTCCACTAAATTGATGATTGATGTTGACATCATCCTTTATAGTTTCACAAAATAACACACCCTTTGAAATAAGGAATTTCTTGCAATTTTTGTCATAGAAACTTTGTATGTATGTATGTACACACACACACACACACACACACACACACACACACACACACACACACACACACACACACACACACACACACACACACACACACACACACACACACACACACACACACACACACACACACACACACACACACACACACACACACACACACACACACGATTTATTTATAATAAATAAATTGTGTTGAATTCCACCATACATGCATGTTCTTCTATTTATTTTCCTCAGTAACTTGAATGTTTTTAAAATATTTTTTTTATTCTTTATGCCGAAGGCGTTACCCCTATGGGAAAAGGATTTGTGGACATTCATTGGACTGTGTCAAATTTGACGGCTTAAATAACGGTTTTGCTATTTTTAACCATTTTTCTTTTGTTACTTTTAACAATTTTACTTTTGTTGTTTTTAACAATTTTGCTTTAGCTATTTTTAACAATTTTGTTTTTCTGATTTTCATTCATGTTGCTTTGGATTTACTATTTTTAAATTTTATTTTATAGCTTTTGCATGCATTAACCTTTAAATATAGGTCACTAATGCTATAATTTCATTCTTGAGCTCTCCAAGTTCTAGTCAATCCCTTGCGTCAAATTGAATTATGCGGGTATGCATTTAAATATTATTTATACTTGTATGTAGCAAAGTAGAACTATATTTCTTAGCCTCCTCTTATGATCAGTTCTACAACTTTGTGGGTAGTAATGCGTGCATTCTCTTTATATAAATTCGATTACAATTCTTTAGAACACATTTATAAACAAGTGCTTGCAATCACATATGAGTGGGTCATATTGAAAATCCTTTTCAACCATTTCATTGAGGAGGTAATTTTCTTCTTGCAATTCCTTTCCTCGCATACCATAAAGATGAAGACTTAATTTTTTTTAGATAAATAATTAATATCCTGCACCCACGGATCACATTGTCATTAGATAAAAATTATCAATATAGGTGATATTTCACTCGTCATCTTAACCAGATGTATTGCTTCCATGCTAAAGGAGCTTTCTAGTCAAAGTAATAAT
Organism: Taxus wallichiana var. yunnanensis; assembly: GCA_018340775.1. Classification (NCBI taxonomy): domain Eukaryota; kingdom Viridiplantae; phylum Streptophyta; class Pinopsida; order Cupressales; family Taxaceae; genus Taxus; species Taxus wallichiana. Next base: position 155,870,216 of record CM031233.1, read on the forward strand.
TTTGATATGACATTCGAAGGTATCTTCCTCCAAATGATGAATGGTCTTGGCTGTAATCCAGTTTTCTCAAGTGAAAACTTTTTCAGATAAATCATTAGTGCCATTAAGGTCACAATTGTCTATAAATAGAATTTTCAAGCGTTGAAAAATCCATGCTTTTTGACCTACAAAATTGAAATCACCATGCCTTTCTGTTAGATAATTAATACATTGTTAGTGATTATGTTAGTGAACAGTTAGAACAGTTATACAAATGTTCCACGGATTTCATCCTCCCTCTGCTCTCGCCACAGCCTATATAAAGGAATGATGTTTGTATTATTTTTCATAGCAATACATTCAACCTTCTTGGAGCACCTATCATTGGTATCGAGCATTAGCGCTTTCGCATCAGCCTTTTCATATTTTTCCAACAGATCATCAATGCTGTGGGAGGGGCGTCTTTACAGAGACAATCCCCCAAAGATCTTCGAATTGAAGAATCGTCCGCATTTTGGTTTTCCATGCGGTGAAATTTGGCCCTTTCAAGAGTTGGGCATCGGATAGCAATATTTTTGGAGCAGACATTTTCAAAAACTCAAAAATGTATTTTATTTATTTATTTATTTTTCAAAAATGGCTACAATGCTTACTGAAGGAATCTATCCTGAAGATGGGCTCTATAGGCTCGTGCAGTGAGACACCGATGCTCCTGTGGGCGTTCTATTTCGCGTTCGTCATCTGCATCATAACCACGTTCAAGTTCTGCACGAATCCACCGTGCTTGACATCGAACGTCGAACCAAAAGTATTCCAACAGTCCTCGGCACACAATCTCGTCAAAGAGAATGTTCCCAGTGTTGTGTAGCTCGTTGATCAAGGCAAAGAACAGCCCAGTGGCGTCTTCGTTGTCATTCAATGCCCAAATATTTGGTGCATTGCTCGCGGTGCTTTGTGCATCAGAAATTTGAGACATACGCGCACACACTGATTTGCTTCCACGCTCCAAGGACAGAACACAGCTTGCTCGCAGGCAGAGTTCACGCACGGAATCTGATTCTCCACGCACAGCAAGCAACTTCCTTGTAGGCAGAGGTCACACACGGGTTCTGAATCTTCACTCACAGCAAGCAAAGATCTTTCACGCTCAGCGGCTCCTTCAACTGTCCCTCCACGGCCACAGCTCACAATATGCAAAAAAAACTGTTTTCTTCAATACATGTCTGCAACTTTCAACTTCCAACGTAGGTAGGCAGGCTGGATTTGAATCTTCTCGCCAGCAAGGAGTACAAAACGCCAAAAGACCAGTCGCTCCACTTCAATGCAGATTGCTTCCTGTTCTTTGCTGAGTCTCCACGAACTCACGCACCTCCAGCGCCACGCACAGCACAAACGGGACAGTTTCAGTCTCCACAGCTCGCACGCACAGCAATTGGGTGGTCTCAGTCTCCACAGCAAAGAAATGGTGGTCTCAGTCTCCTCGCAAACGTGGGACAGGCACTCCTCCTTCACGCGGGATAGTAAAAAATGCGGGACAGGCACTCCTCAGGAACTCCTTCTTCATGTGAGACAGGCACAGTTTTTCCTCCTCCTTCACGCGAGACAGGCATGTTTTTCCTTCACGCGGGACAGGCATACTCAGGCACACAAAATTTGCTCCCTTCACGCACCAGTCTGCTCTTCCTCTCTTCCTTCACGCACGACCTACTCTGAAACCAATGATAGGAACTCCAAAAGATTGTATATATTGCTATATTTCAAATGATACAGTTCACGCCTTTATATAGGCCGATAGGGAAGAGCTGTGAGGGAAACAGTTATACAACTGTCCTTTAACAAATACTAACACACAAATGTATTAATTATCTAACACTTTCATTAAAAAAAGGTTTTCAAAAACATCAATTGTTTTTTTAGAATGGAAAATTTACTGTAACAATTCAACCAATTCCATTGAACATACCAAAATGTAACATATATATAATATCACTTTAAGATGTTTCAGCTTGTGGGAGTAACTTTAAGATAGTGATAATGCTGCACTACCTAATTAAATAATGTGCTACTTTTTCTGTTAATTTTTTTCCTCCATTTACTGTATGAAATGCAATTTGATAGCCAAGAACCTTTCCAGTTTTAAACTTGTACCTACTTTACAGCTTGAAAAATTGAATTGTATACATTCTCCCAAACATTCCCCCACAAAAAATGCAAATAGGGTGATATTAACTTATTCTACCACTCCTCCAAGGCCCAAAAGAATGTACACAATCCTTGAAAGATATTTAAGAACATTACTATATACACATGCACACATACATACATATCACTTAGTTATATTTTTTGCATAGCTTTTGTAGTCCTATATAATGAATTTGCCTATGCAGAAAACATTAAGTATCTGATCTTGATTCTCAGCTCTTCTGGACCTCTCTTGTATATATCTCTCTTTGTGTGTGTGTTTTTCTATAATATTCTTATCATAGAAATGTATTTTGTTAGGCCATATATGTTCTATTTTGTTAGGAAACCGAAACCACCTAAAATAGTGATAGCCAAAATTATCAGAGATCACCTCCACCTGATGCCAACATCCACAATTATTCTCACCAAAATCCGAACGATTGGAGATCATTCATGAGGCTTCTTTTTAATGAAGTGACTCATCTATATTTCTACACATACAAAATCAATAACCCATTGTTTAAAAAAACACAACTATAAAGGTAAAAATTATCACTATAACATTAATAACATATACCACTTTTTTTTTGCAAAATGCCTCAAAAAGATGTGGTCTTATGGAATGCTATGATTGTAGGATATGGAAAAAATATCTCTAGCAATGATGCGCTCAAACTCATTGAGGTAATAAAGAAATTTGGAATGTACCACAACCATTTCAGATTTGTTTAATTATAATTGCATATTCTATCTCTTTTTAGTTTCATGCAGAGATAATATGTTAAAGCACTTAGTCATTCTTTCAATCTACTTTGACAACAACACTTCACATTCACTACATCTTGAGAGTGAGTATTCACAAACTTACATGTCTCGCTCACATTTGTATTCAATTATTACACAACTAATCTGTTATCTAACATCCCTACTAATGTATTTCACAACATTTGTTTTCACTTTAATAGAAAATCGGCATTGTCAATCACACCCCTTATCAACATTAACTACAAAACTAATAACTATATTTCTAAATCTAATAGCATATACCATTCGACATTCACATTGCATTTTACACATGTGATTGCTAGTTTTAATGTACATAGTGTAACGCACCAAAATTACCAACACAAGAACAACACAGTGAAATACAGGATAACCTTTTTTTTGACTTGCTTGACTCAACACGGCACAACATGTCGTCACAAGGTTACAACCAACACTTGGAGCCACTTGTTATGGGGAAGACCACAAGGTCAACACGGAAACGTTCACACTTATCAAGGACAATTTATTTTTCTTTTTGACGAGACAACATGGAAGTCCAATCCACATGACACACTCACGGCTAGGGCAAGCCACAGTAAGAAATGGTTAGGGTTTATTTATTTTGGTAAGACGCCCTTTAGCTCATGACTTAAGTTTTCAGAAGGAAATCAATATATGGTTTGCACAAATTCATCTCACCAACTGAGTTAATTTCTTATACACTGAAGAGTAGTTCACTTAAAGTCTTCTCCTACTTACTAAATCTTAATATCTTCCAGAAACTAACCATTGTTTTCCTTTAAGCTTGTTTAAGAGTTCACCCCAAAGGGATAGTGTTCGCTAGTTTAGCTAGGGGTATCGATTAATAAATGTTTACCTCACAAAGGATGTTTTCATTTTGATCACTCATGGAATTATTTGATTTCAAATAGATCACCTTTACATTTATTTGTTGAATATAAAATCATTATTTTTGTTTAGCTTCTTTAAGGGTTAACCGACTCATTTTTCTTTACTTATAAAATATTGTCGCTAAGTCTTAGAAAGATTTAACTTAATAATTTATTCTCAAGATCAAAGTTTTACAATACTCATATCAATGTAAAGATTGAATGCCATTTCTCACAAGGATAATTTCAAGCTTAACTACACAAGAACAAGACACTTTATTTCACCATTACAAACAATACAAGGCAAGAGGTCATATCAACTCTCTTTACAAGCAATGTTACACAATTTACAACACATTGGACATTTTTTTACAAGGAACTTCATAATGGTACAGATGAAACTTTTACACTCTTTTCTTCTAGTCTACTCGCATAATCCATCTGCACAAATATTAACTAAAGTCAGTTCGCAAGAACTGAGCATGTTAAGGCTACACAATGCAATAGTAAGCTAACAATTAACAATATCAAGAAAGGAATATTCTAAATTCAGAAATGGATTAAAACACAACTCACAACTCCAATATTAATCTCATGAGAGAGAAAACTAAAATTATCCAACAAGGAGAAAGTCCAAATACTAGTAAGAACAAAATTACATAAATCAAGGCAAGACCTTATGGGTTGGAAACAAGAAAGTCAAGAGTGTTGATATCTCCTTCATGTAATGCTATGGGTTACGTGATAGGAATCCAAAATTTACTTCATCCAACTAAGGGGTCCAAGAGAAGACAAAGCGTACTAATTATGATCGTAGGCGCGAAGCAAAAAATGACGTTATCCAATTCTTCCAGGGGGCTTCAAAGTAATATGGGTTCGACGCCCTTAAAAGAACACAACTATAGTTTTGGTTTTAACCAAGGAGTTTACCACTACCTCCTTATCGGATTTCTTAAAACGTAGTACTAGTTAACCAAAACAAATCCACTTTTCCAAAAGCGTTTAAAGAGACACGAGAAGGGCCATTATTCTACCAACAAACCCTATCCTAATCGTCAACTTCTCTACATAATATAAGGGAAGACTAAACCCAAAAGTCGTTAATAATTTTTATATAATTCAGACAATGTCAATAAACATTAAAATAAAAATTGATTTCCCTAACAAGGCCACAAAATGGGACCTTTTAGTAACCAAGTTTGAAGTATAAGGTATTCGAGTTCGAAAACAAAGGGATTCGATACGCAGAGGGCAAAACACCAACGATGCCCCAGGCTCAAAAGACCTTACCATGAGTACAAGCACGGACCAAGAACCAACGCACCTAGCTATCGGAAGGTTACGCGTATGCGGTCGGGGTGGCTAAGTTCTATGAACTCCTTGCCAAAGGTATAGAAGATGGAAAATTTTACCCGATCCATGTGGGCTTATCGAGGAAAGGTCTTAGCAAATATCAAACAGATAAATAGAACAACCACCTATGATATTATCACTGAAATCAGCTGTCATCTAACAGGAAACGAGTTCACAAGTCCAGTACCATGGATTCACCTACAACTTTTGTTTCAGTCTAGCTAGTAATAGCTTGCTTGCGACCCTTAATAAAAATTGTAAAGATTTCATTCAGTTAAACTTACAATGTTTCCCCTTGCTTTAATCATACAAGAGTTTACATCAAGAATTAGGTATAGTAATACTCTCAACACGTGGAGGCCAAAATAGATGCCAGGTTATCCCTCATCTAGACTAGGTACAACAGTCAACAATGTACAGTTCTAAAACAAACCCCAAATGCCATTTTCTAATCAAACATAAAGTAAGGAATGCCCATAGGCTTAAACAAGTTTCAGACACAACGTCACTATTAATGTACCTTTTAGCAAAACAAGAGAGCCCTAAACAGGAAATGCGTATTTATTCAACCAAAAGAGGTATGTAGGTTTAACCTTCTATTTAGTAACCTTCAATTATAATTACCATCACAGAAATTCTTTTTAAAAGAAAGTCATATAAACAAACAAAACTCAATAGTGTTTCCTTCCCTACGAACTAGACTGCATCACTCAAAATTGCAGTAACCCATTTAGACAAATATGAAATGGAGTAAGCTATAAGAGAGGAAGGAACATTCCAAGCAAAATCAGCGAAATAGGAATAAGATTTAAAGGAACAACCACACAATCAGGCAGTGATATAAACAACCACGAAAACATCTAGTCTAGGCGCCATTCAAGAGGAAAGAAAATTCATTTCGAGATACTGAAAGAAGGTAGAAAACTATTACAGGGAGTAGATTTAACATGCCTGGTTAGGATTCCTCCAACCAACAACCACGTCGACCAGGGCTCGGGCAACAGCAACACAACCTACGCAACTTCTCTTCCTCCGCCAGCAGAAGATCCATGTCCTGTTAACGACCATGCTTGGCATAGGAAAGGGGGTGATTGAAACATGCCTTCTTGGAATCCTCGGGAGCAACTCCGGGAAGATAGAAGCACTTTTTTTTCTGATACAAACCCAACACATCAAGAACTTTTGTATAAAGCATGCTTTCACCATCTTTACAATCATCTCTATAAGAAAGTGCATCTTGCACACCCCATATCTGAGCTACTGTTACCAAAACTTTGTCTGTGTTATCTAAGGCATGGCTATCCTGTTCAGTATGAAATGCTACAGATCCCTCAAGTATATCCTTTCTATCCCCTGCTTTGATTCCACTAACAAGAATGTCAACACCACCATCAATTTTGTCAGACTTTACTCTTTTGAATTTTTTTTTTTTTTCTTTCGTTTCAGCTTCCTTAGATTTCGTGGAAGAAGGGAACTTCCTCTTATTGCTTTTGCCAGCACTTTCAGTTAATCCAGACTTTGTGGACAAAAGCAAAGACAGTAAAACTTGTGGATCCGGCAATAATCCCCGTATTTCATCCTGAACTTCTCGTTGAAGAAAACACCACTTCTAGCTAGAGAGTTCATTAAAAGTATCAGTACAGCTTATGCTGTTTTCTTCACCATGTGATACACTGTTTAAGGCTCTCAAAACAGTTATACCAGATAATCCCTTGACTTCCAATAAATGAATTTCAGATACGCATCTAGACAGATTTTCTTTCTTCATTTCAATAAAGTGTCCGTTCTTGGATGCATTTTCAGCTGCAGCATGCATTGCACTTAATAAGCATTCTAGAGAACTCAAGGCCTCTTTAAGTACTCACAAAGAGCCATGCTTCACCAATATGTTAGTGTGCAGGAGGCCCCTATTATTCACCTCCCGACTAAATGAGCGAGGAAGTATGCACTTCAAATCTGCTACGCAATGTAGGATGCTCCAAAGAAGGTGGAGAAGACCCATACATTGCAAGCGAAGAAAATGGTGGAGAAACCTTAGCAAAGCATGTACCAAATCGGATACAAGAGATATGGCTGCGAAACTGTAGATGATGCCCGAGGCTCGAGTGAGTAAGGAAACGAGTCCAAGCATGCGAGAAAATAGTGATGGCCAATTCTTGACTATTGCTAGCAACAAATTCCTATGATTGTCTACATTGGTCGACCTTAATTTCAACATTAGTCTCAGTAACCTGGTAGGGTTACCTCTATGCGAATTTTCACTCCCCTTGGACACACCATATTGTTGGTGAAATTCGCAGAAGTCCGTGACTAGGGTCGGCAAAGCATCAAGAGAGTTTCATGAGCAATATCGGTCGCTCTTCCCAAAGAAAAATCCGCAGAAAGCACACTCGGTTCAAGGACTGCATCTCCAAACACCACACTGCGAAGCCCTGAAGGAACCATTGAATTCGAGCTCAACACCTTTTCTCGTATAATGCAAAGAACATACACAAATGTCTCTTCATCGATCTCCTAAAAGCTCTTGCAAAGCAAATTGTGCTTCATGAATATTCAGACAAGATACAGATCCACGCCTGAGAGATTCTCTTCCATGCGTTACAGAGTAAAACAAGTAAAGTCTCAACAGAGAATCTCTGTAATAAATTTCATCGGGTCTCCTGGCAACACTCTCACTGTCACTAATCGATTTTGATGAAAATATCTTGAAGGAGAGTCCCGAATTTTGAGGATGCGTTGATACTAAACAGATAACAGTGCAGTTGGACACCCTGCTCGATGGAAGCACTTAAAACAGCGTCTGCCACAGCTGCAAGATTTGATCGAGCTCCTTCCATGATAAATTCACCACCTGGACAGAAGCGACTTGCCAAAACGAAAATGCAAGACAGTTCAAGAGAAAACTTTATCTCGTTCTTTCTACTACAGCTGATCACGACTGTGTGGTCGCGTGCAACGTCCAGAACATCAGGATCGACACCCATGGCTCCTTGGGTTCACCCTGTGGCAGCAGTCGCACATAACTCTCTTTGGAGGCCACTGATTTTCTGAGATAAGTTTACTTCTCTACCCTGTAGCTGCTGTCAATCACCGAACACCTCCTCACGGCACTGTCCTAGGAGAATTTCAGTTCTACACTCCACGAGGTACAGGCAGAGGCTAGAGGCGTGCTGGTCTAGCATTGCATGGTTTGGGAAAAATGTTTAATGCGTTCGGTGAGACTATGACAGCTACAGAAGCGCCCCCTGCCAATCCGAACCAACTCTCACCCACCTGCCTTCAATTCTCTTAGAAAAACCGCCCCATCTTTCATTTGGTCAAGCAAAAAAATATGGCAGGAGGCCATACACTCCTCCACGCACCCCCCACTTGCCAGGAAACAAATAAAAAAATAGAAACCTTCAACCCCACGCCAACCAAAGGAGTAAAAGCCATAAAGGCAGTCGGTGGAAGACAAAGAAGAGATTAACATGGCCTAAAAAGGCTTAATTTATCCCACATAAAATTTTATTATTTATTTACACAATTAAAATATAATTGTTACTGATTCCTTTATTATCTATTCCTATTACGCTATAAGACGTCGTGACACCTAAACGGGGTTCGAATAAACGTTTAGGAACTAACACGACAGTGACAAAACAAAATAATTTGATCGAGGGGTCGGGCACAAGAGAGATCAATACTATAGTTGAAAAGCTTGCAAGAACTAATAACTATACTGCTAAAAGAAAATGACACTAACATAAATAATCGCCAATCGACAAAATAATTTAAAATATTATTTTTATCATTATTTTTTTCTTTTGCATGACTTTTATTAAAAACATAAAATTATTAATCATATTACTAGCGATCAAAAGGAACGCTCGACAAGGCGAAGACTCAAACGTTTCAAAGGAACATAACAGCATTCATCTCCTAGAAGCATGGTTGTCGCAGAAGCAAGGGAGCGACGATGAACGGGCATTACATTCTCCTCCCCTTAAGAAAGCATCGTCCTCGATGCGACATTACACAGAGGGAAGGAAAAGCACGTAACCAACAACATGCAAAGGAGGAGTACACTTTATGGTTTAAATTTTAGTTAATTAAAGCAGGGTCACTAGGTAGCCTTAGGAACATTTGGTAGAAATTTTTAACTTTAAATGTTCTGTGAAGATTGGCAGTTCTTTCTTGTTCATCATTTCATTAGTCTCTTTCCATTAGCATTATTCTTAGTTTAATTTCTTTTAAAATTTCATCATTGCAGAGTCTTGGTTTATTCTTTATTGTGGGTGCCCAACATGAACTGCTAACACAACACCCTATCAGGTTCACAAGACACTACAGATTCACAAGCACACAAGTAAATACTTCAAGATTGTATTACACCACAAAAGGTTACACAATTACGGAATAGAATAGGCACACTCCACATAACATAGGTACTCATCACACATCAATGACTGACATACCAAATACTCAAACAAAAGAGTACTACAATCCACCAGACATTTCCTCAATTTGCATCAATGAAAGACTCACATAACAACAAACCATGCTACAGGTACATAGTGTCCACAAGGGAATCAATGACATGTCCACAACATCACAACACATAACCATCTGACATGAGTAACACATACATCAAAAGACCACTACCAAACATCACAATAACTCAACATATATCCTGAAACATCAACCATACAGACAAATATCATAAGCCTCCCTCAAACTCTTATGCCTCCCTCAAGTCTCTTATGCCTCCCTCAAACTCTTATGCCTCCCTCAAGTCTCTTATGCCTCCCTCAAACTCTTATGCCTCCCTCAAACTCTTTTGCCTCCCTCAAGGAGGCCGGTTGTCTCTCTGTGCCCAAGGCACATCGAGTTTGGACACTCCTAACCCAAGTGACATAATAACGCGTAGTTCTCCATAACCCGCTAGTCATATGTACCCCTTGGGGCGTACCCCCATACAACGAAGCGGGTCCATAGGTCCAACCAATCCATGGTGCATCCCATGACCCTATTCCACACATCACGACATTAGAACCAGCACAACAATCCAGTCAAAGTGCCAAGTGGCAAAGTACAAGCCTTGGGCAAGGCGGTAAAAATTCCAAATTTAAAAGAAGACCCCAAATCAAGCTAAAATAAATGACCAAATGGCCAAAGTTAGTATCAAATCCCCATGTTAGTGCCACAAACCACGGAAATGCCCAAAATTGTAAAGCATTGCAATCAAGAAAAGATGCTGGTCCTTGCAAAAATAAAGTAAAAGCTCAATTTACGAATAAAATCAACTTATAATAATGTCACATTACGATAACTGTGTGGCCTTATCTAGCCACCAAAGGGGTACTCAACGAGTTGCTGGCACTCGGAACATCGAGCCTCAGCTCGTAAAATATATATATCAATCCCGCCACCCTTCGACAAGGCTAAACATAGTCATAGATACACTAGGGTTGCATACATACAACCACATAGGGAGAGAGGAAAGAGTCACATGTAATCTACTAAACCGAGTTTTGACTCGAGTTATTGACCCATGGTACACCATTCCTCACTCTTAACATACACTTCTACCGATCTCCCTCAGGGTCGGTTAGTGTAAGGCTCACAACATAACATGTAACTACATCACTAACACCATGGTGGTACACACATAGCTACCATAACGTCTCACGTATGGTAGGTATACGGGGTATATCACAATCATACATTCACAGGGCGCAATACATCACTTTACCACATTCTGCACCCAAGGTGCAATCACAATACGATAGGGTTCATACACTCACCGTATGACCCAAAATCACAACATGAAGCATTACATATTACACAACTCATATATATGATGAACATAATAACATCACAACATAACAATAATTACTTCATAACAAGGTTGTACACACATTTCTTCAGAACATGGTAAAAACATCATGATACAACTCATTTCTTTTAACATCAACTAGTCATACAACACATTGATACACCCACATATCACAATATGCCACAATGCTCCAACACTACGTCATCCACATTAGAATTCTTTTCACACATCACAAACAATAATTTACACGTGAATTCTTCTTAGAATCCACAAGAAGGAGAGAGAATACTCTCATCCCCAACACATCAACATGATGACAAATACGCACTGAGTGACATACACATCACGTGCGTTCACAATATCACAATTACGACAATAATCACATCACGCTTACAGCACATTACTCTTCCAATATAAATCATCATCATGCAACATCATCATCATCATGCAGTATCATCATATAACACCACCACCACCATGCAACATCACCATACAACACCAATCCGGCCCATAGGTTCGAGAGCATGAACCTACGCTCTGATACCAAAGTGTAACACACCAAAATTACCAACACAAGAACAACACAGTGAAATACAGGATAACTTTTTTTTGACTTGCTTGACTCAACACGGCACAACATGTCGTCACAAGGTTACAACCAACACTTGGAACCACTTGTTACGGGGAAGACCACAAGGTCAACACGGAAACGTTCACACTTATCAAGGACAATTTATTTTTCTTTTTGACGAGACAACATGGAAGTCCAACCACATGACACACTCACGGCTAGGGCAAGCCACGGAAGAAATGGTTAGGGTTTATTTATTTTGGTAAGACGCCCTTTAGCTCATGACTTAAGTTTTCGAAGGAAATCAATATATGGTTTGCACAAATTCATCTCACCAACTCGAGTTAATTTCTTATACACCTTTGAAGAGTAGTTCACTTAAAGTCTTCTCCTACTTACTAAATCTTAATATCTTCCAGAAACTAACCATTGTTTTCCTTTAAGCTTGTTTAAGAGTTCACCCCAAAGGGATAGTGTTCGCTAGTTTAGCTAGGGGTATCGATTAATAAATGTTTACCTCACAAAGGATGTTTTCATTTTGATCACTCATGGAATTATTTGATTTCAAATAGATCACCTTTACATTTATTTGTTGAATATAAAATCATTATTTTTGTTTAGCTTCTTTAAGGGTTAACCGACTCATTTTTCTTTACTTATAAAATATTGTCGCTAAGTCTTAGAAAGATTTAACTTAATAATTTATTCTCAAGATCAAAGTTTTACAATACTCATATCAATGTAAAGATTGAATGCCATTTCTCACAAGTAAAATTTCAAGCTTAACTACACAAGCACAAGACACTTTATTTCACCATTACCAAACAATACAAGGCAAGAGGTCATATCAACTCTCTTTACAAGCAATGTTACACAATTTACAACACATTGGACATTTTTTTTACAAGGAACTTCATAATGGTACAGATGAAACTTTTACACTCTTTTCTTCTAGTCCACTCGCATAATCCATCTGCACAAATATTAACTAAAGTCAGTTCGCAAGAACTGAGCATGTTAAGGCTACACAATGCAATAGTAAGCTAACAATTAACAATATCAAGAAAGGAATATTCTAAATTCAGAAATGGATTAAAACACAACTCACAACTCCAATATTAATCTCATGAGAGAGAAAACTAAAATTATCCAACAAGGAGAAAGTCCAAATACTAGTAAGAACAAAATTACATAAATCAAGGCAAGACCTTATGGGTTGGAAACAAGAAAGTCAAGAGTGTTGATATCTCCTTCATGTAATGCTATGGGTTACGTGATAGGAATCCAAAATTTACTTCATCCAACTAAGGGGTCCAAGAGAAGACAAAGCGTACTAATTATGATCGTAGGCGCGAAGCAAAAAAATGACGTTATCCAATTTTTCCAGGGGGGCTTCAAAGTAATATGGGTTCGACGCCCTTAAAAGAACACAACTATAGTTTTGGTTTTAACCAAGGAGTTTACCACTACCTCCTTATCGGATTTCTTAAAACGTAGTACTAGTTAACCAAAACAATTCCACTTTTCCAAAAGCGTACGAAAGAGACACAGAAAGGGCCATTATTCTTCCAACAAACCCTATCCTAATTGTCAACTTCTCTACATAATATAAGGGAAGACTAAACCCAAAAGTCGTTAATAATTTTTATATAATTCAGACAATGTCAATAAACATTAAAATAAAAATTGATTTCCCTAACAAGGCCACAAAATGGGACCTTTTAGTAACCAAGTTTGAAGTATAAGGTATTCGAGTTCGAAAACAAAGGGATTCGATACGCAGAGGGCAAAACACCAACGATGCCCCAGGCTCAAAAGACCTTACCATGAGTACAAGCACAGACCAAGAACCAACGCACCTAGCTATCAGGAAGGTTACGCAGTGCGGTCAGGGCTAGAAGTTCTATGAACTCCTTGCCAAAGGTAAAGAAGATGGAAAATTTTACCCGATCCATGTGGGCTTATCGAGGAAAGGTCTTAGCAAATATCAAACAGATAAATAGAACAACCACCTATGATATTATCACTGAAATCAGCTGTCATCTAACAGGAAACGAGTTCACAAGTCCAGTACCATGGATTCACCTACAACTTTTGTTTCAGTCTAGCTAGTAATAGCTTGCTTGCGACCCTTAATAAAAATTGTAAAGATTTCATTCAGTTAAACTTACAATGTTTCCCCTTGCTTTAATCATACAAGAGTTTACATCAAGAATTAGGTATAGTAATACTCTCAACACGTGGAGGCCAAAATAGATGCCAGGTTATCCCTCATCTAGACTAGGTACAACAGTCAACAATGTACAGTTCTAAAACAAACCCCAAATGCCATTTTCTAATCAAACATAAAGTAAGGAATGCCCATAGGCTTAAACAAGTTTCAGACACAACGTCACTATTAATGTACCTTTTAGCAAAACAAGAGAGCCCTAAACAGGAAATGCGTATTTATTCAACCAAAAGAGGTATGTAGGTTTAACCTTCTATTTAGTAACCTTCAATTATAATTACCATCACAGAAATTCTTTTTTAAAAGAAAGTCATATAAACAAACAAAACTCAATAGTGTTTCCTTCCCTACGAACTAGATTGCATCACTCAAAATTGCAGTAACCCATTTAGACAAATATGAAATGGAGTAAGCTATAAGAGAGGAAGGAACATTCCAAGCAAAATCAGCGAAATAGGAATAAGATTTAAAGGAACAACCACACAATCAAGCAGTGATATAAACAACCACGAAAACATCTAGTCTAGGCGCCATTCAAGAGGAAAGAAAATTCATTTCGAGATACTGAAAGAAGGTAGAAAACTATTACAGGGAGTAGATTTAACATGCCTGGTTAGGATTCCTCCAACCAACAACCACGTCGACCAGGGCTCGGGCAACAGCAACACAACCTACGCAACTTCTCTTCCTCCGCCGCCGGAAGATCCATGTTCTGTTAACGACCATGTTTGGCATAGGAAAGGGGTGATTGAAACATGCCTTCTTGGAATCCTCGGGAGCAACTCCGGGAAGATAGAAGCACTTTTTTCTGATACAAACCCAACACATCAAGAACTTTTGTATAAAGCATGCTTTCACCATCTTTACAATCATCTCTATAAGAAAGTGCATCTTGCACACCCCATATCTGAGCTACTGTTACCAAAACTTTGTCTGTGTTATCTAAGGCATGGCTATCCTGTTCAGTATGAAATGCTACAGATCCCTCAAGTATATCCTTTCTATCCCCTGCTTTGATTCCACTAACAAGAATGTCAACACCACCATCAATTTTGTCAGACTTTACTCTTTTGAATTTTTTTTTTTTTCTTTCGTTTCAGCTTCCTTAGATTTCGTGGAAGAAGGGAACTTCCTCTTATTGCTTTTGCCAGCACTTTCAGTTAATCCAGACTTTGTGGACAAAAGCAAAGACAGTAAAACTTGTGGATCCGGCAATAATCCCCGTATTTCATCCTGAACTTCTCGTTGAAGAAAACACCACTTCTAGCTAGAGAGTTCATTAAAAGTATATCTGACTTATGCTTATTTTCTTCACCATGTGATACACTGTTTAAGGCTCTCAAAACAGTTATACCAGATAATCCCTTGACTTCCAATAAATGAATTTCAGATACGCATCTAGACAGATTTTCTTTCTTCATTTCAATAAAGTGTCCGTTCTTGGATGCATTTTCAGCTGCAGCATGCATTGCACTTAATAAGCATTCTAGAGAACTCAAGGCCTCTTTAAGTACTCACAAAGAGCCATGCTTCACCAATATGTTAGTGTGCAGGAGGCCCCTATTATTCACCTCCCGACTAAATGAGCGAGGAAGTATGCACTTCAATCTGCTACGCAATGTAGGATGCTCCAAAGAAGGTGGAGAAGACCCTTCTGTTGCAAGCGAAGAAAATGGTGGAGAAACCTTAGCAGCATGTACCAAATCGGATACAAGAGATATGGCTGCGAACCAGGTAGATGATGCCCGAGGCTCGAGTGAGTAAGGAAACGAGTCCAAGCATGCAGAAAATAGTGATGGCCAATTGCTGACTATTGCTAGCAACAAATTCCTATGATTGTCTACATTGGTCGACCTTAATTTCAACATTAGTCTCAGTAACCTGGCAGGGTTACCTCTATGCGAATTTTCACTCCCCTTGGACACACCATATTGTTGGTGAAATTCTGGCAGAAGTCCGTGACTAGGGTCGGTGCAAAGCATCAGCAGAGTTTCATGAGCAATATCGGTCGCTCTTCCCAAAGAAAAATCCGCAGAAAGCACACTCGGTTCAAGGACTGCATCTCCAAACACCACACTGCGAAGCCCTGAAGGAACCATTGAATTCGAGCTCAACACCTTTTCTCGTATAATGCAAAGAACATACACAAATGTCTCTTCATCGATCTCCTAAAAGCTCTTGCAAAGCAAACTGTGCTTCATGAATATTCAGACAAGATACAGATCCACGCCTGAGAGATTCTCTTCCATGCGTTACAGAGTAAAACAAGTAAAGTCTCAATAGAGAATCTCTGTAATAAATTTCATCGGGTCTCCTGGCAACACTCTCACTGTCACTAATCGATTTTGATGAAAATATCTTGAAGGAGAGTCCCGAATTTTGAGGATGCGTTGATACTAAACAGATAACAGTGCAGTTGGACACCCTGCTCGATGGAAGCACTTAAAACAGCTGCCGCCACATTGCAAGATTTGATCGAGCTCCTTCCATGATAAATTCACCACCGGATGTAAGCGACTTGCCAAAATGAAAATGCAAGACAGTTCAACAACAAACTTTATCTCGTTCTTTCTACTACAGCTGCAAGATTTTGCTACAGCTGATCACGACTGTGTGGTCGCGTGCAACGTCCAGAACATCAGGATCGACACCCATGGCTCCTTGGGTTCACCCTGTGGCAGCAGTCGCACATAACTCTCTTTGGAGGCCACTGATTTTCTGAGATAAGTTTACTTCTCTACCCTGTAGCTGCCAATCACCGAACACCTCCTCACGGCACTGTCCTAGGAGAATTTCAGTTCTACACTCCACGAGGTACAGGCAGAGGCTAGAGGCGTGCTGGTCTAGCATTGCATGGTTTGGGAAAATTGTTTAATGCATTCGGTGAGACTATGACAGCTGAAGCGCCCCCTGCCAATCTGAACCAACTCTCACCCACCTGCCTTCAATTCTCTTAGAAAAACCGCCCCATCTTTCATTTGGTCAAGCAAATAAAATATGGCAGGAGGCCATACACTCCTCCACGCACCCCCCACTTGCCAGAAACAAATAAAAAAAGAAGCCTTCAACCCCACGCCAACCAAAGGAGTAAAAACCATAAATGGATGAAAAAGAAAGATTAACATGGCCTGAAAAGGCTTAATTTATTCCACATAAAATTTTATTATTTATTTACACAATTAAAGTATAATTGATACTGATTCATTTATTATCTATTCTTATTACGCTTTAAGACGTCGTGACACCTAAACGGGGTTCGAATAATCGTTTAGGAACTAACACGATAGTGACAAAACAAAATAATTTGATCGAGGGGTCGGGCACAAGAGAGATCAATACTATGGTTGAAAAGCTTGCAAGTAACTAATAACTATACTGCTAAAAGAAAATGACACTAACATAAATAATCGCCAATCGACAAAATAATTTAAAATATTATTTTTATCATTATTTTTTTTTTTGCATGACTTTTATTAAAAACATAAAATTATTAATCATATTACTAGCGATCAAAAGGAACGCTCGACAAGGCGAAGACACAAACGTTTCAAAGGAACATAACAGCATTCATCTCCTAGAAGCATGGTCGTCGCAGAAGCAAGGGAGCGACGATGAACGGGCATTACACATAGAGCATGATAAATGCATATAAAAACACATCCAACGTGGCTATTTACTAGGCATAGTAAATGACACCAAGGTTACATGGGATTACTATTATTTTTAGTGAAGGTAGATTTTAATATTTTAATGTTGCTACGAGCCCATTGTGTAATAGTTTGATATATTCACATGAAATATTTTAAGAAATGTTCCAAAAAAATCAAACCACATGGAACGTTATGATTAGAGGATATGCACATAATGGTATTTTTAAATAGTATATGATTGTTTTGATAGAAACAAATAAAAGAAGTGTGGTCTCTTATATTATAATTATTGTATGATATGTAGAAAATAGGTTTGTTAATAAGCATGTGGATACTAATTGACAATTGAAATTCTTCAATATAAACCTAGATTCTATAACATTTTTCATCATCCTTCTGAATATTATATTGTTATAAAGTATTAGACCATATCATTAATTAAAGTCATATTCAATGTTTTATCAAAGACATTGAATGTTTTCTCAAAACATAATTTTCATTCCCCTGCTTCTTTCTGCATAAAGGGAGAAGAAACCTTTTATGGTGGGCCTTAGCGACCATTCTCAATCTTAGATTTTTGTTCACAATCACCTTCTCTTTTAAATATTGTGTATTGGTCTCATAAATTATTATAATATCACATATTGTCAAAAATACTTATTTTACCAAACGAATTAAGTTTTCAAAGAAGACTTTCTAATTGTGTAACATCTAGATACCAACATATATTTTTTGTTTCATACTGCTTACACTCTAATTTTTCTCATTAAACTTCAAATTATG